>CAUYQG010015047.1:0-80409 GCA_963574415.1 Tarsius wallacei | reverse complement strand
TAAAGAAAAAAAAAAAAAACAGAATGGCAATTTCTGCCCCCTTCTCTCCTCCTTTGCCAGGATAATGGTTGTGTTTAGAAGCACACTGGGTTCCTCAGAAAAAGATGTTTTGGGAACATTAGAACAATCCAGCACCTTCTTCTGAGATGCATTGAGAATCATGCATAGAGGCCAGCAGGCTGTGGGGTAGCTGCCAGTCCACGGGGCACCTTGCAGCCACAGTGGGCACAAACAGGTGGACACAAACAAGACATAGGATTTCCTGGGTTTTCCAAGGACTCTGTGGGAATACAGGCTAGAACCAAAGTCTAGAGTCCCATACTGCTCTGCTCTGGGTCTAGGACAGTTAGGAAATGTGAAGGATCCAGTAGAGTTGAGAATGAATTCACTTCCCATCCCCTAGGGAAGAATGGGTTGGGTCCCTCTGCTTTGACTTGCTGTACTTCCCTCTCATTGCACTTAATATGTTTGGTTGTAATTGGTAATTTAATGTCCTTTTTTTCCAGTAGACTCTAAACTCTGGGAGTTTAGCCTCTAGCACAGTATCTGGTTGCATAGTAGATGTTCATTGAAGACTTATGGAATGAGTGAATGAATAAATGAATGAATGAAGGTCCTTCCTCCCTGTACATAAAACCGAACATCACACTGACCAGAACAGCCGTTCTCACGCTCCCTTGGTCCAAGAGTGTTAGGTACCACTTTCCTTCCCAAAGTCCTTTGTACCTTCAGATCTACCAGTTCCAAGGCAGTCTTTAAAAAATACCAGGTTCTTGTCTGGGAGTGAGGGCCTTGCATCTTCCTATTCGTGGACATGCTATTCAGGGGTCCCATTGCCCATCTATGTAGCAGTGAAGCTGGAGGAAGCCTTGGTAGCACTCCCTGGGGCCAGTGTTTGTTCAAATGCATTATTCCTTGCTCTGATTTCTCCCAGGCCCAGATCATAAGAGGATGGCCAGGAATGTCTTGAAATATGAAAGGCTCTTGGCAGAGAATCCCAACCAGGCAGTGGCTGAGGCTGTCATCCAGAGGCCCAATGTACCCCACCTGCAGACCAGAGACACCTACGAGGAGTTATGTCAGACCCTGGGTTCCCAGGTAGGATTCCTCAGAGAAAGAGAGATGAGAGACAAGCTTGCTACAGAGCGAGAAGCTAGAATTGAGACACTGTGAGGGGAATGGGCTGATGTATTTTAAAAAAATAAAGCTCACTTGGGCAACATCAGAGTGACCACATTCTGTGTCTCTTGTATTCCAGTTTTTTATGCCATAGTTCCCCTAAGTTGGTTTTCACTCCTAGACCCATCTTCTCCTATGCTGGTTCTACTGTTTCTTTCCAGCCTACTCACTACCAGATCCCTAGCCTCTTCTGCTCCTATGAGACCAACTCCAGCCCCTACCTGCTGCTCCAGCCCGTCCGGAAGGAAGTCATCCATCTAGAGCCCTATGTGGCTCTCTACCATGACTTTGTCAGTGACTTGGAGGCTCAGAAAATTCGAGAGCTTGCAGAACCGTGGGTGAGTGTCCCCAAAGCCTGCCAAGAACTTCCCTTTGTGACTTCATATGCCTGGAGTTCAGGAGTGTGAGAACTGGTAACCTGGACAACTAGACACTTCCTCAGTCCAGGAGTTCAAAATGCCAGCCATTCCATAAAACTACCCATGGGAGAAAGGATGAACTGGGATAGGGTAAAAGGGGATTTGCTGGGGTGCCAAAAATGTGTTCTTAATATACCTTGTTAGGAAAGTGGTGCCCACGGCTATGTGCATTTGTCACAGCTCAGCAAATGGTCTGCTTAGCACCTGTTCAAGTCATTGTATGTAAGTTTAACCTTAAAAAAAAGTCAAAATAAGAAAGACCACTTCAAAAATATCAACTATTTTTATAATAGAAAGATGGGACACAGAGGCATAAATCACAGGGGAGAGGAATGAAATTCAAGTACGTATTTACGGTTAGAGTGGAAAGTTTAACTTCATTATTTTGTTGAAGAGGAAACTGAGGCCCAGAGAGGGGCAGGGGCTTAATTAAGGTCACACGTTGCTGGAACCACAATACAGTAGTCCCTCTTTATCCGTAATTTTACTTTCTGCAGTTTCAGTTACTCTTAGTATAGTACAATAAGATATTTTGAGAAAGAGAGAGAGAAACTACATCCACAAGCTTTTATTACAATAGCTTATTATGACTTTTCTATCTTATTATTAATTAACAGTACCTGTTGTTGTTCACCTCTTACTGAGCCTAATTTACGAGTATACATTAAACTTTTTTTTTTTGAGTTGGAGTCTCACTCAGTCGCCCAGACTGGAGTGCAGTGGCCACTCCTGGCCACTGCAGCCTCGACCTACTGGGCTCCGGTGATCCTTCCACCTCAGCCTTCCAAGTAGCTGGAACTACAGGCGCACGCTACCACGCCCAGCTAATTTTTTTGATTTATTGTAGAGATGAGGTCTCGCCAAGTTGCCCAGGCGAGTCTTGAACCCGCGGGCTCAGGCAATCCACTCACCTCGGCCTCCCAAAGCTCTGGGACTACAGGCTGAGCTACCGAGCCCGGCTATAAATTAAACTTTATCATAGATTTGTATGTATAGGAAAAACACGGTGTGTGTGTGTGTGGGGCGGGGGGGGTTTCGGTGTTAACAAGGGTCCTGGATCACATGCCCTGAGCATAAGGGGGGACTACTGTGCATTGATTGCTGCTCTGTTGTTTTGCCTTCTTGTATCAGTTAACTTGGGCTAAGTTATGCTTGGTAACAAGCAGCCACAAATCTGAGACAAAAACAGTGAGGATTTGTTTCTTTCTCACATTGCGTGTCTGTCTTGAGTTGGCTGCTGTTCCACCCCACACTGTCTTCACTCTGGGACCCAGCCTGACAGCAGCCTGTGTGGGACATTGCCAGTCTCATGGGAGAGGCAAAAAACAGAGATGGAAGTGCCAGACATTACCTCCACCCACATTTTATTGGTCAAAACAAAGCATGTGGCCACTGCTGCGGTCAACAGGGAGTCTGTCTCATTTCTTCCACAGGGAAGACTCCACAAGCCACAGAGCCAAGCTTGACGTCAATGGAAAGGGGACGCTTAGTCTTCCCCCTAGGAAGTGTGCTAAATATTTTTTAAAATAATGCCATCCACCCCACCTCCATGAGCACATTGCCTCTTTAAAGATGGCATATCAATACTGTCTCAGAATTATTTATGTCAAACCAGACATTGTGTTCTTAATATGTGTTGTTCACTCAAGTGGCCATCAGCCATTCGTCAACAGAACAGTAGCCACTGTGTGCCAGACACTGTTGTGAGTGCTGAGTGCTGAGCTCTTACAATGAGATGAGCCTTTCCCCTGCTTAATGGGGAAAACCAATACTTCCAATACACTATGATATGTACTGTCATAGAGGTATGTGTGGAGAGATGATCTATGGTGGCACCAAAAAACGAGACTTCCTCAGAAGAAAGGCAGTGGGGTGAAGAGCAGATGGGGAGCAGAGGAAGGGTCAGGGAAAGCTTCCCTGTGGAGGTGACATCCACCAGAGGAACAAGGTAGCAAAGGCTATTCCAGAAAGACAAAAATTACGTGCAAGGGTCTGATATGTGATGTGTTCAGAGACTGAGGAGAAGCTTGGTGGCTCAAGTGTGCGAGGGACAGGGGTGGGAATGACAAGAGATGAAGATGGATGGTAAGACATTATTCACAGATGCTGTAAATGCCATGCCGGAGTTTGGATTTTACCCCATAGGCTGTGGGAGAGCTACTGGACAGTTTTAAATAGGAGAGTGGCATGATCAGGTCTGTGATTTTAAGGAAGACTCTGACAGCAGACATGGATTAGAGGGAGAAGGGCAGTGACAATCATTTTATCTGAAAGCCCCTCCGGGCCAGGTCTCAAATCTTTGTACAGAAGGTTTCTGAGATGATTAGGCTCCACTGGTGAATTGGATTCATGAACTAACTTTCAATAGGTTCAGCTTCTCAGAGAGGCAGCAGTAGTATCATTTGACCAGCAACTGCTTTTTCCTTAAAAAACAGTCCTGTTGCCATGGTAACAGGCCAGTAGTCCACCCAGAGAGTTCCTTTAGTCATTCATGGCCAGGTCATCCATTTGGCATGCACAGAAGTGTTCTGGGGGCTGTTGATGCCTGCCTGGCCTGTGGCTCTTTAAGAATACACCCTGGGCTTATTTCTGGACTCCCCCGTGGGAACTGAACACAGATGCCTCAGTGGCTTGCATTGAACTTATCTGCTTCCTATTCACCGTCCCTTTCCCAAAACATGCCCTCTCACCACTTCACTTCCCTCTCCATATCCTCCCCTTCCTTGAAGACTCAGTTATGCCCCACACCTCCGTGTGTCCACTAACCCTGACCACCACTCTGGCCCGCTTTGACTCTTTTTCAGAGCACTTTGTGGGGCCTTATACAATAACCTATCCCTCCTCTGAATTCAAAGCTTTTGTTGACAGTTGTTTGGTACTTAAATTTTAAGTGTATTCTGCCCTTTATGTGTTGTCTGGTATCACTAACGGTTTCATGGGTTAACCTTGTTTCCCCAATCAGACTGCAAACTAACAGGCCCATGGTGTTGCCTCATTTCAGATGTCTCACTGTGTGTTCTGCCCACTGAGCTGGAGTCATCTTTAAAAGGTCAAGTCTGCCCATTTGAACCCTTGCTTAAACTCTTTAGGTGGTCACTTTTGCCCTCAAATGCTTACAAGCGTTGACCTGGCTGCTGCTGACCTCTTCCGCCTCATTTCCGTCTGGCTGTCGACTCTCCAGCTGCACCCTCTTCTCTGTGCCTGAAACGCTCTGCCCTTGACCTCTTCTCGCCTCTATGATTCCAGTGTGTCTTGTGGACATCCTGGGAAGCTTCCTGTCCCCTGTAAGAATGGGCTCTGTACTTGCCCATTATGGCCCCATGAGATGACTTAGGAGCAGGTTTAACATATGGTTTTTTTCAATGCGTCACACTGTGCTTAGCACAGAGAACAACCAATAAATATTTGTTCAAAGAACAAGGTGGACAATCAATGATTGTTAAAGGAATTAAGTATTAGGGTCTCCTTAATGAGGAAAGAGGGGACTCCCTACAGTTTTTTTTTTAAGTCGTTGATTTTTGCCCTAAAAGAACAGAATGGACCATCTCTCTTCTATGAATCTCTCCTCTACCAATGGGTCAGGAGAGGACACCAGGGATGATTAGTGAGGAATGGAAGCAACATCAGTCACCTTCTGACTTCCCGCATCCTGATACTGCAGGCTGAGAGGAACTCCCAAGGACGTGTTGTTCCCGTGCTGCATTTATAGATGGGGAAATGGGTCTAAGGAAGGGAGAAGGCTTTCCCAAGATAGTCCACCTGGGTTAGCAGCAGAGCAATGACATTCTGGAGGCCTTAGAGAAGGGAGAGAGTGTCTTTCTTGTGCAGTTCATTGTCCCAAGCACTGCTCTGCCTGCCTGTGGAGCCCCAGGGCTGGGTCTGAACCCTCTGAACGCCTTCAAGTACAGGGCCCTGTTTCATTTATTCATTTGTTCATTTAACCAATACGGAGCATCAACTCCTTTTCAGGCCTTCTCTGATCCCTGGGGATACAGCACTGAAAAAAGACCAAGTCCTTACCCTCATAGAGCTGGCAGTCTGATGACAGAGGCAGAAGTAGACACACCCTTAGTGGATAAACAATATTTATCTCTCTGTCTCTAGTATGGTGGTTTTGCAATTAGGAGGCACTTGGTTTAAAAATAATTGAAATGCTATGTCCAGACTTTCAAAACAAAAGAGACACATTTAATTAGTGACTTCAAACCTGTTGCTTTTTCCTAATCAAGGCAGTTGCAGTTATCAAAATATCACATATATCTGAAAAACATGTAACTATTATATATCAATCTTTTTTTAGTTGGGGTCTCACTCTGCTACTCAGGCTGGAGGGTAGTGGCATGATCACAGCACACCACAGTCTTGACCTCCTGGGCTCAGGAGATCCTTTTGCTTCAACCTCCTGAGCAGCTGGGACTACAGGTGCTTGCCACCATGCCTGGCTAATTTTTAATTTTTTTGGTAAGAGACAGGATCTCGCTATGTTACCCAGGTTGGTCTTGAATTCCTGGGCTCAAGCAATCCTCTTACCTCAGCTTCCCAAAGTGCTGAGATTGCAGGCATTAGCCACCACACCTAGCCTATATATCAATTTTTCGAAAAGCAGTTGCAGCAAAACAGATTTTGATATTCTATAAGGAAGGTTTTTGTCAGAATTGTTCCAAAGGGGCAGGTTGCCTCTGGGTGTAGTTTCCTGTTGTTGGAAGTGTTCATTTAATTCATAAATACTAAGTGCTTACCATAGGTCAGACCCTGTGCTGGACACGAGGATGCAATGATGAATGAGAAATAGCCCTTGTTCTTACCTAACTCTCAGCCTTGCAGATACAAAAGGGATTTAAATACCAGTTTACTTCAGCTCAGCAAACTTACACTGAATGCATATTGTCAACCAGGCACAGCATTAAAGGTTATTTTTTAGCTCTAAGATTTTGGGTCACTTATTTGTTTTCCCCAAAATGCATTCTCAGACTGAATTTTTATTTTTTATTTTCAAGATCAATAACTGTCACTAAATGAGTCCCACTTACAAGATTAGGGGGGAACTGGTCGTTATGTTTATGCTTGAGAGAGGGGCCTGTCTGTGGAAATGACACAGCCCTTTCCTTTGCATCATGACCACTTGGACTTTGCCTTATGTCTCTTCCCACCAGCTACAGAGATCAGTGGTGGCATCAGGAGAAAAGCAGTTGGAAGTAGAATACCGCATCAGCAAAAGGTAAGAGGGCCCTTCCTTGGCAGGGACTCCTAGTCATATCTGCTGCCCACGCTCGTGCCTGGCACAGCTGACAGCCAAGTCAGCAACAGCCATTCAGGAACTGTCAGGTGCTGTTGGAAACCCATAGCTCACATTTATATCTATACAGCCTTTTTGAGAGGGAGAAGTTTCCATTCCCCTTTCCCAGGTTGTTCTATCATCTGAGGATGTAACTAGAAGTCCTTTTGAGAAAGACTCGAAAAAGCTCCTACACCCTAAACCAAAAACCATATAGTTGTTCTCCCAACCAGGACTGTTGTTTCAGAGAATATAGTCCTGTCTGTGTTTGTAATATTACTTTACAAGATTCTATTCCCCCTCCTGACTCATATTCAAAGTATGACTTGCTAACAGTCAGGCCAGATGGGTGAATGGACTCTGGCCCTGGTGGCTTCTCTGGAGGAGCAGATTCAGACGTGAGAGCTCAGCTTTATCCCTGTCCTTCCAGCCCTGACCACTCCCACTGCAGCCCTTAATTTGCACTGTGAGGACAGGACTGGGATACAGTAAGAGAAGCAACCTCCACCCAAACTGTGAGACAGTAACGTCAGTATCCGTGGGGAGAGGCCAGACCTCAGGCCGGGTGGTTAGTTTGTGTTGTCTGGGCAGTGAGGTGAGTGATGACAGCTGTGATTCAGAATCACTTGGCTTACCTTATTTGGTCTGGTACATTAAGGATATTTCACATGAGTAGTTATTCTCTCAACTTTGGAAGGTCCATGCGGCCTCAGCTTCATTGCTTCTTCTAACCTTTCTGATGCTCTAGTGTCAGAAAATTTACCTTCCATTTAGATCCATTGCTTCTTTGGGAGAAGGCGCAATTTTCTTTGATTTTTCGATCAAGAGACAGCCTCCTCTTTCTCCACTCACATCACTCCTCAGCCCTTTGCCTTTGCTTCTGTCCTCACAACTTCACTGGAGCTGGTCTCTCAAGAGTCACCAGGGAGCCCCTAATTGCCACATCATTTCCCTGCTCACACATCTTCACTGACTGTTCTTTGTCTCAGAGCAAAGTCCAGATTCCATACCACAGCGTCCTCAGCTTTCAGTGTCACGTGTCATGTCCTGAGCCTACTCCTCCAGCCTTATCTCCCATCACTTCTTTCACAGACCAAGTGTAAGCAATTTGCACATATTATTTATTGTCACACCTCCATGTTTGTGCTTGTGCTGTTTCTTCAGGCTGGAATGCTCCTACATCTTTTCAGTCTACTGGAATTTCATGCATCTTTCAAAATTGGACTTAAATGTCACACACCATCTTACCTGAATACCCCAATTGAATTAGCTTCTTCTTTCTCTGTGCTCCTCAGAACTTTATTTTAAAGTCTGTTTCACATTTTTTCACTTATTTTTTTTTCTTTTTTTGAGTTGGAGTCACTCTGTCGCCCAGGCTGGAGTGCAGTGGCAGACTCATAGCCACCCCAGCCTCGACCTGCTGGGCTCCGGCGATCCTTCCGCCTCAGCCTTCCAAGTAACTGGAACTACAGGTGTGTGCTACCACACCCGGCTAATTTTTTGATTTATTGTAGAGACAAGGTCTCACCATGTTGCCCAGACTGGTCTCGAACCTGAAGGCCCAGGCAATCCACTCACCTCAGCCTCCCAAAGTGCTGGGATTGCAGGCTTGAGCCACCACTTCCGGCCTTTTTTTTTTTAAATTTTGAAGATGTGGGGTACAATTCAGGGTTAGGTATGCAAATATTCATTATGCAGGTATCCTTATTGATGAGGTGTGCCTCCCTCCCCTTCCACTGGCAGTTTCCCACTACTGCCAGTTCTGGCCCCTGCCTCCCCCGGCAGTTTCCAACTATTGCCAATCCCTTTCTTATATTTCACTTATCTTAATTTGCACTTATTTGTATTTGTGTTTGTCTTCTCCCAGGCAATTTGTGAGCTTTTTGAAGACAATAGCTTTCTCTTGGGAATCTCTGCAAACCTCAGAGCATGTGGCATAACTCTTTGTATGCACTCTATATGAAAGAATGAACAAATCAGTCTGTCATTTAAAGAGCAATGAAGTGGTCTTCTCATGTCATTTCAAAGCTCTTCTCTTCACAGCCCTCCCTAAGAGGCTCAGAGGCTTCCCTTGGGGAGTATTCCTCATTTCCCAGGAACTCAAATTCTGATTCCAAAATTTCCATCTTGTTAGAACCTCAACTAGACATTCAGCGAAAGAGATTGAAGAGGTCTTTGACCTTTGACCTATCCTGGCTTGTTCTGCAGTAGAACAGAAGAGCAGAAATGTTCCAGGGTTTAACAGCAATCACTAACATGTTGCTTACAAGGCATCTTCGTAAGCATTGTCTTTCACAGTGCTCACAAGTCTGTGAAGTAGGTATTATTATCATTCCATTCTATAGACAATGCATTGACCCTTAGAAAGGTTCATGTTTAAGTATCTGCCTTGGGATCACTCAGAGGATCAAGGTACTGGTCATGGTTCTCTAAATCACAAATTTTTTCCATTGTTCCCATCTCCCTCTGTTGAGATAGCTCTTCTACAGAACAGTTTTAAAGTGCTTATTGTCTTATTCCTCTTTGTATTCCAATATCTGTATGCTGTGACCCTTTGCTCTGTAGCCCCGGCACCTGGCACATAACCTAGCATTCAGTGGGCCTCAGAGAAAGTTTGTTGAATGAATGAATGCATGAATGTTGAGACAGAGGGTAAAGTGGACTGGGCAGACTTTACATGAGGGACAAGTAAGTAAGTAGGCATTCATGTCTATCTTCCCTCCCACCCTTCCTTCTTTCCATCCTTCCTTCTGGCAATTGACATAGATAATTCATTTGTTTATTCATTCATTCATAGACCTCATTTAGTCATCTCTGGCATCCAATCATTGATAATCCAATCTGTCGTGTTTTAGTGCCTGGCTGAAGGAAACCATTGACCCAATGCTGGTGACTCTTGACCACCGCATTGCTGCCCTCACAGGCCTTGATGTCCAGCCTCCCTATGCAGAGTATCTCCAGGTGGTGAACTATGGAATCGGAGGGCACTATGAGCCTCACTTCGACCATGCCACGGTAACCATGGGGTAATGACCAATCTCTCAGGGAATACCAAGTGAAATCTTAGACCAAAGTTTCTTGTTCTAGGAATATCTGAAAAGCCTTGGTTTCAGCCCGTTGCTGCTGATTCATTTGCTACCATTCTGCCTCCAAAATTTGCTGGTAAGGGAAGAATGTGGCCTGCCATGGAATCGTCTCTCCTGGTTCACTTGGGGCTTTACTAAGGAGGACTGTCCTTCCAGTCACTCTCCTATCTTCATGATCTCAACTGCCCAACTTTGTTGATTATAGCAAATAATTTTTGAAAATTAAAAAGATCTCCCCTAAATTGATCTATAGATTCAACACCAACTCTATCAAAATTCCAGGAGGTTTATTTTTGTAGAAATTAACAAGCTGATTCTAAAATGTATATGGAAATGTAAGGGCCTACAACAGCCAAAACAGTTTTGAAAAGGAAGAGCAAAATTGGCAGACACACTACCTGATCTCAAAACTTAGTATAGAGCTACAGTAATCAAGGCATTAGTGTAAGGATAGACACATAGGTCAGTGGAACAGAACAGGGAGTCCATAAATAAGCCCACACATTTATGGTCAATTGGTTTTTGACAGAGGTGCCAAGAAAATTCAGTGAAGAAGATATAGTCTTTTCAACAAATGGTGCTGGAACAATTCAACATCTATCTGCACAATAATAATAATGGCTTTAGATACTTCATACCATATATGAAAATTACATAAAATGGATCATAGACCGAAATATAAGATGCAACATTATAAAATTTCTAGAAAAAAACATAAGAAAAAAATCTTTATGACCACAAATTAGGCAAAGATTTCTTAAATGGGACACCAAAGCATTATCCATAAAAGAAGACAAATTGATAAATTGAACTTTGTCAAATTTAAATCATTTGCTTTTCAAAAAACACTATTAGAAAATGAAAAGATGGGCAACCCCTTTGGGTCCCCTCCCACTGTGGGAGCTTTTCTGTTCTCTTAATAAATCCTGCTTAAAAAAAAAAAAAAAGAAAAGACAAGCCACCAACTAGGAGAAAATATTTGAAAATCATATATCTGATAAAGGACTTGTATCCAAAATATCTATAGAACTTTCGGAACTCAGTAATAACACAAACAACTCACATTTTTTTAATGAACAGAAGAGTATATGAATAGACACTTCACCAAAGAAGGTAAATGAACAATAAGCACATGAAAAGATGCTCAACATCATTAGGGAAATACAAGTTAAAACCACAATGAGATAGCACTGCACTCCTTTTAGAGTGACTAAAATAAAATATGCAGATTATAGCAAGTGTTGGTAAGGGTATGGAAGACTTGAAGCTCTCATCTACCGCTAGTAGGCATGTAAAATGGTACAGACACTTTGGAAAACAATTTAGCAGTTTCTTAAAAAGTTAAAGGTTATGGGTTTGGTCAATGGGAAGCAAAAAAAATATGCATATATAAATACATATATTAAAAGTTCACCTACATAGGATCCTGCCATTTCACTCCTAAGTATTATTGCCTAAGGGATAAAGAAATATATATCTATACAAACACTTTTATGTGAATGTTTAGAGAAGCTTCATTTATAATAGCCAAGAATTGGAAACAGCCCAACTATCTATCAACTGGTGAAGAGAAAAACAAATTTTGGTATATCTGCACAATAGAATACTACTCAGCAATAATAATAACAATACCATTACAACAACAGAGATGAGACTTTAAAACAATATGCAAGTGAAAGAAGCCAGACCCAACAGACTACATGTTTTGTGATTCTACTTACATGAAATTTCTAGAAAAGGCAAAACGGTGGAGATAGAAAGCAGACGAGCATTGCCTGGGGTTTGGAGTAGGAGCAGGGATTGACTGCAACCTGGTATGAGGGAACTTTTCAGCAGACAGAACTGTTCTAAAACTGGATTGTGGGAATGGTTGGACAACTGTCAAAATTTACAAAAACTCATTGAACGGTATGCTTAACAACAGGATGAGTTATGATATGTACATTATATCCCAAACTGTTCCATGACAAAAAAAAGGGTATGTCTCTTCAGCAAATAACCAGGAACTCTGGTGTTATGATTTGTAGAATAATGATGTAATATTTTATATATTAATTTCTTCATCTCACAGAGAACCTAAAGGTGCAGTTAACCTCTCATATAGTACTTCCAGACAAGTAGTTCTGCTTGATTTGTATGCAATTAGTTTATATGATTATCTAATAAATTAGTAGAAGATAGAAGAAAGTGTACTGATAGTCTGTCAGCAAAGATGGGCATGTGCTCCAGTAGGTTAGCTCAGATCTACAACCCACCCTTGACACCCCCATTTACTTCTCCCTGTAGAAATGGTAGAATCCTGGCTGTTACTCCAGTACTATCTGCATAAAATAATGATTTGTTCTATTTTTGTCTCAGTCACCGAGCAGCCCCCTATACAGGATGAAGTCTGGAAACCGAGTTGCAACGTTTATGATCTATGTGAGTCTTGCTCTGGGCTTCTTACTTATTAACTGAATATTTATATCTCTAGTTTATTTTATGGTTTTCAAAGCGATTTCACATATTGATTTTACCAGCACAAAAACCTCCAGGGATTTTGCACATTTCAGACAGCATTTTTGTTAGGCGCTGTAGGAAATATCAAGAAATAGAAGACAGAGTTTCTACACTCCCAGGGCTTGCAGTGTGTAGATCTGAATATGACGTTAGCGTGGGCAGTGGGTTAGGATGGAAACTGGGGTCCCCTTGAAGGCCAAGAGATCAAGGGACTTGAACACCACAGGAAGAGGATGTGAGTCTCTCTCTTTGAGGTCCCACAGACTAGTCACTGTTGAAAATCATAGACCAGGCCCGGCTCAGTGGCTCGGCCTATAATCCCAGCACTTTGGGAGGCCGAGGTGGGTGGATTGCCTGAGCCCGCAGGTTCGAGACCAGCCCGGGCAACTTGGTGAGACCTCGTCTCTACAATAAATAAAAAAATTAGCCAGGCATAGTAGCGCGTGCCTGTAGTTCTGGCTACTTGGAAGGCTGAGGTGGAAGGATCACCGGAGCCCAGCAGGTCGATGCTGGGTGGCTTTGAGTGTGCCACTGCACTCCAGCCTGGGCAATAGAGTAAGACTCAAACTCAAAAAAAAAAAAAAAAAGAAAATCGTAGTCTTATAATAGACTTATAGATGAGGTTGCAGAGCTGTGAGGAGAGAAGGAAGAGAATGAGGCAGTAAGATTACAAGAGAGAAGAACAGACACCTACAGAGAAATTCAGTAAGTGGTGTCTCTGATGTGCAGTGAAAATTCTCTTATTGCCCCATAAAATCTCCATTACACCCCCTAAAAATAAAACAATACATTGGCCTCTTGTCCTAATTTTTGACCTTATCCTATAGGGTTAAGTCCTAGTCTTTATCATCTCACCTACCCCTTTCCATTCAGGTCATGTGGGTTACTCCTTCTCTGTAGACAAGCCACAGTTCCAATCATCTGTCTTAGAAGAGATTATTAGAAGTGATCACTTATTAGAAGAGCGATATTACGGTTAACTGAAGAGACAAATATGTTAAATAAAAGGGTTCTATATAACAACCAAAGATGAAGTTCTGGTTTCAGGCTCATTGGAATAGCAGACCCTCCCCACCCTAGCATTCCCTCTTCTCTTAAGGCTGTCACTGGTCTCCACAGTATAGCCAAGAAAGGGCAGTCAGAGGCCAGCATTCTGCTTTTTTTTTTTTTTTTTTTTTAGTCAGGGGTCAGGGGTCTTGCTTTGTTGCCCAGGCTGGATTGCAGTGGCACAATCACAGCTCACAGCAGCTCCACATCTTGCACATCTTGGGCTCAGGTGATCCTTCTTCTGTCTCAGCCTCCTGAGTAGCTGGGACTATAGGCACTACCATGCCCAGTGTATTTTTTGTAGAGACAAGGTCTCGCTGTGTTGTCCATGCCGATCTTGAACTCCTGGGCTCAAGCAATCCTCCCACCTCAGCCTCCCAAAATGCTGGAATTTTAGGCATGAGCCACCATGCCTGGCCAACATAGTCTCTAATGCTGGCAGTTCCAACATATTTCTCCATATGGCTCAGTTCTGTACTTCCTGCAGAACTGGAAGGCTTCCACTAACAATGGTGTCTGGTCTCTTGGTGGTCATTCTGATCATTCTGAGCAGGCACAGAGGGATAGTTGAAGTCAGCTATCAAGCAGGGAATACATCTTGGATGTGCAGCTGGCTGACCTCTCAAGCTGACATGGGAGGTCACAAGCAGTGAAGGAAAGAACTACTGCCAAAGAACAGGGTACCTGGGGGCACAGTATATCTCTGTTCTTTGTCTCTCTCAGAATCTCCTGTGGCTGGTTCCCTGGTTACAGGGGCCCAGTTACTACAGTGAAGGTGGCATGGATGTAAGAGCCCAGCAATTTTAAATGGCAAATGTAAGTGTGGTGGGGGAGGGAGCTGGCATGCACATACATGCAGATATGCTTGTTCATGTGCATTTGAGTTTTACACATTTGAGACACAGTGGAATGAAATGCACATTGGGTTTGGAGTCAGCTGGCCTAATCCTGTTCTGCCACCTTCTGTGTGGCCTTGGAGCAAATTGCATCTATTATTTGAGCTCAGGTGTAGCCTCGTGCTTCCACACAGGGTTGTTGTGAGGCTCTGAGTGAATGTAAGGGAATATCACCCTGGAACATTTCATTCCATATGTATCTATCATTGTAACCCACAAAGCAAGTAGAAGAAATGATCTCATAAAGGAATCACTGTAGTGGGAGCCCAGAAGTGCTACATTAGGCTCAATTATTTCATCTCCAGGTTGGGTAAAGACCATCATAAACATGTCTAAACATGGTTTGTGGGAAATGTAAGAGTAGTATTGTAGGGAAAAGATCATCTTTAAGAAGTATAGCAGGTTGAGTTGAAATCCAGTTAGTGATTTTCTACTCATATCAAACTTAAGATCAATCCTGGCACAAAACAGTGGAAGACACACAGAGGAAAGAGTCCTCTCCCCTCCCCCGTCCTTACAGCTGACACCCTGCTCATCAGCTTCACTGCACACAGAATCAGGTTGATGGGTATGACATTCCTTTCCACTATATGGTAAAGCTACATGTAAAGGCGCGCAGGAAAGTCCAGGTTGCACCTGTCGTATCTCGCTTACACCCACTGTGACTGACAACAACGCGAGTTAGAAAGAATCATCCAGTCTGTTAGTTGCCTGAACATGAGGAGCCGATTGTTCTCAGCTTCCCAGTGGGCTACAGGGGGAGCCAGGAAATGCTGAGCGTCACCACTGCCAATTCCAGGTTCTGAGTCACCAGGTCTGTTCACTTCCCTCCAAGCGCCAATGTCCTAACTCCTGTCGTCCTTGCTCTGTAACACAAGTAAACATGGTGGGATCTGACTGCCACTAGATCAATGAGCATGAACCCTTGGTAGACAGTGCTAGGCAGCACGAGGTAAGACTGTCACTCTCGTGTTGTGTAACTGCTGAGAAAATAATTTAGCAGTATGTGTTAGAAGTATCGAACTCATGCATACCCTTTGACCCAACACTAATACTAGTGCTAGGACTCTTTCCCATGAAAACAATCCAAAATGCAAATATAATTTCATTCATAATGTTTAATGCAGTTTACTTATAATAGTGAATATTTGGGCCGGACGCGGTGGCTCAAGCCTGTAATCCCAGCACTTTGGGAGGCTAAGGCGAGAGGATTGTCTAAGTCCAGGGGTTTGAGACCAGCCCGGGCAACTTGGCGAGACCTCATCTCAACAATAAACAAAAAAATTTAGCTGGGTGTGGTAGCACGTGCCTGTAGTTCCGGCTACTTGGAAGGCTGAGGCAGAAGGATCACTTGAGCCCAGCAGGCCAAGGCTGCGGTGGCCATGAGTGTGCCCCTGCACTTCAGCCTGGGCAACAGAGTGAGACTCCAATGCAAAAAAAATAGTAAACATTTCAATATAACCTAAATGTCCAAAATTGTAGCATAATGGTTAGGAGCAGGGATTTTGTAGTCAGATAGCATTGTTTCAGCTCCAATCCTGGCTCTGCCATGGAAGAGTAAAGTAATCTCTCTCTGAGACTTGGTTTCTTCATCTTTAAAATATGAAGAATTAATAATAATAACAGACCAGCCTGGGCAACATGGCAAGACCTTGTCTCTATACTCAAAAAATTAGCCAGACATGGTGGCACACACCTGTAGTTCCAGCTACTTGGAAGGCTGAGGCTGAAGGATCGCCTGAGCCCAACAGGTTGATGCTGGGGTGGCCATGAGCATGCCACTGTGCTCCAGCCTGGGCGATGGAGTGAGACTCCAACTCAAAATAATAATAATAACAAATCTAACTCATAGGATTGTTGTGAGGAATAAGTGCAATAATATATTTGCAAGGTCTTCATCTAATGCCCAGCATAAACTCAGTGCTCAGTGTCAACTGTTACTCTAATTGTTTTTTTCTGGATGGTAAGATGATGAGTATTGATATTTTAAAATGTTTTCCTGTATTTGAAAAAGTTTGATTATTATATATTTCTTTGACAATCAGAAAAAAAACCCTTCATATTATGAAAACATTTCCATACTCCTAGAATATTCCATTAGTGAAACTTCTTAGCTTAGGTGCCCTAGAGAGGATCGTATGAAGAATATGCCGATGTCACAATAAGTAGTTACTGTGCTGCTTACCTTTCAAAATGATTGGCTGAATTGTTGTAGTCTGAATTGGCTTTCAAGTCACAAGTCATAATCCATTAATAGGCTGTGAGATTAATTTAGTGGACCTGATCAGCATTTAAGAAAACTGCACTGAACTTGAGTGGTTTTAGAGTCTGTAATACTCAGTGATTTATCACAGAAACAAATAACTGAGTACCATAAGTTATCACTCTTAAGCGAATCCTGAATATTTACTATACTATAAGAAAAGGATTGGCAGTAGCCAGAAACTTCCAAGGAAGGAGGGCCACATATCATTAATAAAGATACCTGATCTCAAACCAGGCAAAGTGGGGATCAAAGGGAGGCCCAAATTTTGCCTGTACAATGACCACTTATATACCTAATCCTGAATTGTACTCCACATATTTAAAATAAATTTAAAAAAAGAAAAAAACTTTACTAGAATAAAATAAAACAAAATAGAAAAGACCAGAGGGGTTGGCTGCTCATAGTCTTCTTTTGAGAAGTGTCTAAAAAAAAAAGAGAAAAGAAAAGAAAACAAAAGACCAGAGGGTATTTCATGTTGTAAGAATGTTTTATGAAACTTTTCCTTCAGGAGAGTGTGTGTGTGTGTGTGTGTGTGTGTGTGTGTGTGTGTCTGTGTTTGTGTATGTATGTGTCTTGGGTCATGATGTAAAATGTATTTCTTCCCGAGGGTCTCAATCAAAAAGGTTTGAATCTACTTATTGTAGCCCTCAATAAGAAGTTGTTGGAAAAGGGATGAAAGAAGGAATTCCAAAACATTGTTCCCTTGTGGCTCTTCAGGCGAACACCAGTGCCATTGAGTAGGCTCAATGGATGATTGTCTTTCAAGTATTTCCCTTAGAGTTGAAATAAGGGACCACAGGAAGGAATCTATGCAGAAATGACATCAGATGTCGGGTTAACAAACACATGACCAAATAGGAAAGTCAGTAACTGTTTTAACTCTGCTTTCTTCCTCTGGCATTGTAGCTGAGCTCGGTGGAGGCTGGAGGAGCCACGGCCTTCGTCTACGCCAACTTCAGTGTACCTGTGGTCAAGGTGAGTGGGGCTTGGTCCCAGGAGATGGGGGCTGTAAGTGCAGAACTAACAGCCTTGTCTTCATGCTGTCTGTGCTTGTCAGCCGACTCCTAGGGTGGGGTGGGGGAATAAAAAGAAGTCTTCCCTGATTTCCAGAATCAATGATCCAGCAGTTTTCTTTAGTACTGCACACATGTGTGTCACTTATGCCTCTGTTATTTTATTTACATTTATATGACTAGCAGGTGATTCCACATCTGTCTTCCCTATCATAGTAGAGCTCCTCAGAGGTAAACACTGTTGTATTCACTTTGGATCCTCTACAGCAGTTAGTTCCTTCAGTCATTCGCTCAGTCAACAGTAAGAGCTAATGGCATGGATGGTCTGGAGGAAAATCCGTAGCCCTTTGCTCCAGGAGTTCACAGGGAAGTCAACAGGCAGGACAGCATGTTGTAATAAGAGACACAGAAGGGTAGACACTGAGGAGAACCAAGTGGCAAGAGGTTTGTTTAATGAATGAGTATTTCCTCCAAGTGCCAGGTCAGTCAGACTCCCTGGCAACCCTTGCCTAATTCAGGAATGAATGTGTGTCCAAAAGCCCTTAGCTCTGAAGATGGAAAAGAAGCGGAGAGGGGCTCCAGTGCTAAGATAAACGCAGCTGGGAGATGCCGCCCCCTTTTCCCTCATTACTCTGGAATGACTTCATGGGGAGGTGACCTTAGTCCCCATGCATTTGAAAATTAGTTTACAGCCGGGCTCGGTGGCTCAGCCTGTAATCCCGCGCTTTGGGAGGCTGAGGTGAGTGGATTGCCTGAGCCCGCGGGTTCGAGACCCGCCTAGGCAACTTGGTGAGACCTCATCTCTACAATAAATCAAAAAATTAGCCAGGCGTGGTAGTGCGCGCCTGTAGTTCCAGCTACTTGGAAGGCTGAGGCGGAAGGATCGCCTGAGCCCAGCAGGTCGAGGCTGCAGCGGCCGGGAGCGGCTACTGCACTCCAGTCTGGGCAACAGAGTGAGACTCCAACTCAAAAAAAAAAAAAAAAGAAAATTAGTTTACAGGAGACAGGACTACTCAGACTTTTTTGCAGGTGAATACATGAGATCATGCCCATAAAGCATGCAGCGTGGTGCCTGGCACATGCAAAGTGTTCGATAAATATATGCTGGGAATCTCTGGGTGCTCAGGGCTTTGGCGTCTCTTCTAGGGTTGGGGACACTGAGGCCACCAGTGCATACTGGAAAAATTGCATTACCTGGGGCTTTGTCTACTTCTAAGGGCCAAGGGTAAAGTAGGTCTACAGGAAGCATAGCAGGACGCAAAGGCAGTGTAGTGGGGAGAGGAGGGAAAAGAGCATGTAGGATTTGGTGTCAAAACATCTGAACTTGAGTCCTTCTTAGCTGCACTGTTTAAAGCCCTGAGCCTCCACTTTTTTGCCAAGAAAATGGGGATTATGCTAGTGCCTGCTCCCTGGAGGTGTTTGAAGTAAGTTCCAGCGGGGACAAGCTTCTGAGTTCATGAAGTTCTCGGTTGTAGGAGGAGCGTCTTGATCCGCCTTGTGGTTTTGTTGAATGCTTCTCAGCGATTCAGTGATGCTTCTGCTCTCCTTTCTCCCAGTGCTCATCACACTGTCTTGTCCGGGTCTGTCTCTCATGAGCTTCCCGTGAGCAGAACTGGACCTGGTTTGTATCTGCACTCCCAGCATCCAGAGCACAATAGACAATCAGCAACCTGTGTGCGAATGAGTAAATGGCAACTCATGCCTTTTTGTGCCAGTTTACACATACTTTGCCCCCAGATTGGATGGAAAAGTTTCTTGTTAAATGACACTTGTCCTTAGTGTGTGCTTCCTGTGAATGGAGACCCTGGACTGAACCTTCCCGGGGCTGGGCCCTCTCGTTTTCAGAATGCAGCACTGTTTTGGTGGAACCTGCACAGGAGTGGCGAAGGGGATGATGACACACTTCATGCTGGCTGTCCTGTCCTGGTGGGAGATAAGTGGGGTAAGGCCTGCCTTTCTGGGCGTGAAGGGTGCAGAGTAGAGTGAAATAGGGGAGGGCAGGACAGAGCATAGCCCTCCCATTCCAAAAGCTTCATTACAGTGTCAGATTGCATGGAGAGGATCAGATGACGAATCGGATGCCCTCTGCAGAGCGGGAGCCTTCCCGGGGGTCCTGTCACAAAGCAGGTGTCAATAAGGGTGTAATGACAGGCCTTGGTTCCTGAGCATAGCCAGAATATGGAGCATCCTCCCAACCCTCTACATAGGGAGAGAACCAAGAGTCAAGTCATCGCCTCTTCCATTGAGTGCCTTCTCACGAGGAGGTGAAGCCAGAAAAACAAGTGAAAAGTTCTCTCATGCTAGAAATGCTGCCAGGAGACACCACCCCCCTTTTCTCTCATGACTCTAGAATGGCTTCATGAGGGAGGTAGGCTTTTAGAATGAATGGGTGAGTGACCTTAGTTTTCACATATTTGAAAATTAGTTTACAGGAGACAGAACCCATCAGACTTTTTCCAGAGGACAACATCCTATTCGCTCCTTATCTCTGCTAAAAGAAACAGCTTGTAGTCTGCCGTGGGGCCAGGACAAGGGTGGGCGGGTGCGTTGACTAGGGTGCAGGATGTGAGGTGGCTGCTGTCCGCTCTGCTGAGCCTGCCCTCTTCCTCCTGCCTCTTCTCTCCCAGTGGCCAACAAGTGGATCCATGAGTATGGACAGGAATTCCGCAGACCCTGCGGCTCCAGCCCTGAGGACTGAAATGCTGGCAGAGAGAAGTTGGTGGAGTCCTGGAGTCCTATGGCTTTCCAGAGAAGCCAGGAGCCCAAGCCAGGGTAGGAGAGGAGAAAGGAGAGCGACCTCCTGGAGGAAGGCCTTGTCATCATTGCCTGTTCCTTGCAAGTGGGAGGGAAGGCAGTGGTCTTTACCAGGACCTTGAGAACTTATGCTTGTTTCTGCCCCAACGATGGGAGGCCGAGTAGAATGGACAACACGAAGGCGAGGGTAGTGGGACCTGGAGGGCTGCTTTCTGAAGCTCAGACGTTCTCTGTCAGGAACATGACATATCGATGGGCTCTGGGGTTTGGTCAGTGGGGCTTTTGCCCCACTTTTGGCTTTCACAGTAACTGAGAAGTGGCGATGAGGACGCCTACAGGAGGAGCTGGCTGACTCCCGTGACTGTAAGGCCCTCTCCCCACTGCTGTCTGCTTAAGCCCGAGCAGGGAGTACCTCTGTCTGAGAAGTGTACCCATAGGAATGGTGCATCATGGGATGATTTTTTTAAAAAGTTGACAGCAACTTTCTTTTTGCAGGTTGTTTTTTTAATATGGCCATTAAAAATGTTTACAAATCAATTTTCTCAGTTGAGAAATTCTTACTTCATAATGTTGAGTGAAAAAAAAGCAGAGTACAGTTGGCCCTCCGTATCTGTGGTTCCCCATCCATGGATCCAGCCAAACTCGGGTTGAAAATATTTGGGCTGGGCACGGTGGCTCAAGCTTGTAATTCTAGCGCTGGGGAGGTTGAGGTGAGAGGATTGCCTGAGCTCAGGGGTTCAAGACCAGCCTGGGCAACTTGGTGAGACCTTGTCTCTACAAAAAAATCAAAAAAACAAGCCAGATGTGGTAGCGTGCGCTTGTAATTCCAGCTACTTGGAAGGCTGAGGCGGAAGGATCACCTGAGCCCAGCAGATTGAGGCCATGAGCGTGCCACTACACTCCAGCCTGGGCGACAGAGTGAGACTCTGACTCAATAAATTAAAAAAAGAAAATATTTGGGAAAAAAAAGAATAATTGTGTCTGTACTACACAGGGACAGATTTTTTTTTTCCTTGTCATTATTCCCTAAGCAATACAGTATAACAACTGTTTATATAGCATTTGCACTGTATTAGGCATTATAAGTAATCTGGAGACGATTTACAGTGTACAGAGGATGTGTGTAATAATATGCAAATGCTACACTATTTCATATCAGGGACTTGAGCATCTGTGGATTCTGAATCCTCAAACAAATTCCCCAGGGTCCTGAGGGATGGCTGTATATAGCATTTTATTTATGTTATACTCTCAGCATGGCTCACTTCTGCCTCTCTCCCTGGCTACAAGCCATTGATTTTTTTTTTTTTTTTTTTGAGTCGGGGTCGCACTCTGTTGTCCAGGCTGGCGTATAGTGGCATTCTCACAGCTCACTATAGCCTCAAACTCCTAGTCTGAAGTGATCCTCCCGCCTCAGTCCCCCGAGTAGCTGGGACTATAGACGTGTATCCCCACATCTGGCTAACTTTTAAAATTTTTTTGTAGAGATGAAGTCTCACTATGTTACATAAGCTGGTCTCAAACTACTGGGCTCAAGAAATCCTCCTACCTCGGCCTCCCAAAGTGCTGGGATTATCAGGCATGAGCCACCACGCCCAGCTAAAACACTGACATTCTTTCTAGCCCCCATCACCACCACCATTGCTCCTGCTTCTCTGGCCTTGGCATTTGTTGGCCCCTCAATCTTCCCACAGCTGAACTCTTCTCATGATTCCACTCTTGACTCAATGTTACTTCAGATAGGCCTTCCCAGACCACCCTACCTTCCAATAACTTTCTTTCATATTAACTGGCTTAATTTTCTTCATAACACTTATCTGGGTTGAAATGACCTTATTTATGTGTTTCAGTTTGGTCAGTTGCCTTCCATGCAAGACAAGTGCTTTATGGCCCCCTGTATTTTTGTCAATGCTGCTATTATAGACCCCAGGTCACAGAGTTTCAATATGTGTTCATTTACTAGGCTTTTCCCACTAGACTCTGTGTTCCTTTTAGTATCCCCAGAAGAAGGTCTGGTTCAAAATAAGTGGGCATTCAGCTGATTTGCACAGGCGTCCTTTGAGCTGGGCCGTGGAGGACAGGTAGACTTTGTATAAGCCAAGTATGAGGAGGAGAAGCGTTTCCCAGCCGAAGGGCTAGCAGGGACTAAGGCTGCATCGATGGGTGACTGTGCTATTTGGGTCTTTGTGCTAAGAGAACATTTCAGGCCACTTGGCTCAGGCTCCTCCACGGGGGGTGTAGGCGTGTCTTGCTCACAAGAAAGCCACCTAGGGAAAGGAATGGGTGGTTGGACTCCCGCTGCCTCCACCCCTCCCAGCTCTCAGGATCTCAGCTACCCAGAGCTCTGTGGCCCCAAGGGAAGGGTTCCCAGTATTTCTGCTGAGTGTGCCAGGATTCTGGAAATCTCACTAAATTACTCACAACCTGCCTCCTCCAGCTCCAGAGGAATGGGCCTGAGTCAGAAAGTAACTGTCTGCTGGGGAGATTGCTCCCCTTTCTTTATAGAACCTAGACTTCTCAGAATTGCAGGACAGAACTGGGTGCAGTGGCTCACATGTAATCCCAACACATTGGGAGGCTCAGGTGGAAGAATTGCTTGAGCCCAGGAGTTAGAGACCAGCCTGGGCAATATAGTGAGACCTTGTCTCTATTAAAAAAAAAAAAAAAAAAGCCAGGCTCGGTGGCTCAGCCTGTAATCCCACGCTTTGGGAGGCCGAGGTAAGTGGATTGCCTGAGCCCGCGGGTTCGAGACCCATCCGGGCAACTTGGCAAGACCTCATCTCTACAATAAATCAGAAAATTAGCTGGGTGTGGTAGCACACACCTGTAGTTCCAGCTACTTGGAAGGCTGAGGCGGAAGGATTGCCGGAGCCCAGCAGGTCGAGGCTGCGGTGGCCAGGAGCGGCCACTGCACTCCAGTCTGGGCAACAAAGTGAGACTCCAACTCAAAAAAAAAAAAAGAATTACAGAACAGGTCTGAGCTAATCTTAGCAATAGCACCATTTAATGCTCATCCCAGCCTTGTGAGGTCCATACTGTTCATTATCTCCATTTTACAGATGATAAGGCAAATTCAAAGAGTTTAGGTCACTTGTCAGAGGTCCCACAGTCTGGCCTCAAACCTTGTGCTTTTAACACGTGTGTTTAACAATGTCTGAGATGTGGCAATTGACCAGGTGACTGAGACCCAGCAAAGTCTGGCTGCAAATTAATCAACAACTGCTTACTGAGCATTCCTCGGGAGAGGCCCTGGGCTCAGCAATGCTGTGGGGGGCCTTCAGGGGGATCAGACAAAATACATCCTGAGTTAAGTGTCTCTTAAGCGCAATGTGAAAATGTTGCCTGCAAGAAGAGCTGGATGCCTCCCGAATGTTGCCAGTCAACAGGAGGGGGATCCTTGTGATGTGGGATAGTTGAGAAAGCCTCATTTGTTTATTCAAGTCACACTGACAAGGTACCTATTCAGTGCCAGACCCTACTGGCACGAGGGATGGAAAGAATTAGCTGACGACCCTGCTCCTGGAAATGGAGACAGACCCTTGAATCCTCACAAGAAAATGGAGCCATGAGTGTAGACAGGAACAGGGAGCCTTAAGAGGCCCCCCCAAAGGTTTTGTGGGTGGGAGGGACCTGAGCAAGTCTAGAGGCTGCGAAGGAGGGTCCAGGCTGGGCCCGCACTAGGGGGAATGCCTGTCCCTGATAGTAACACATGGCTTTTGACCAGCCTGGTGGCTTTCAGAACACGTTATCCCTCCTCTTGAACTCACCTACCCAGGGAGGAAAGCAGGGCAGGTGCTGTGGAGAGCGAGGTCGAAGTTGGAATGATTAGTGGCTTCCCTGGAACTGCACAGTAGAGCTGGGAGACACCTGGTCTCTGTGTCCCTTACCAGTGCTCTTTCCACTTGGGGCATTGCTTGTTTGTAATTTTGTTTCTTTCTTTCTTGGACTATTCTGTGAGCTGTTTTCTTCCTTCCTTCCTTCCTTCTTTTTTTTTGGCCCATGCTGGAGTACAGTGGCATGCTCATGGCCACCTCAGCATCAGCCTGCTGGGCTCCGGCGATCCTTCCGCCTCGGCCTTCCAAATAGCTGGACCCATAGGTGTGCGCTACCATGCCCGGCTAATTTCTTGATTTATTGTAGAGACAAGGTCTCACCATGTTGCCCAGGCTGGTCTCGAACCCCTGAGCTCAGGCAGTCCTCTCACCCTGGCCTCCCAAAGTGCTGGGCTTACAGGCTTGAGCCACTGCGCCCAGCTCTGTGAGCTGTTTTCTAACAGCTGTGTCCAACCTGGGTTTCTGGCATTTCACTATATGTCACTTGCAAGCCTCATTCCAGGTAACGTTCTTTACATTAATGACTATTATTCAATATCGTAAGTCATCACATACTAATCATTTACTATAGGCCAGGCGCTGTGCTAAGAACTCTGGAGTATTTGTCTCCTTTAATTCTCACTGTGATGGGAGGCCAAGGTGGGAGGATTGCTTGAGGCCAGGAGTTCAAGACTAGCCTGGGCAACATAGTGGGACCCTATCCTACAAAACAAAACAAAACAAATTCTCGCATTGAGTTAAGTACTATCATGCCCATTTTATAGATGAGGGAAATTGTAGCAGAGAAAGTGTAACTTGCTTGAAGTCATACAACTATAAAGTGGCAGAGGCAGGATTCAAATCCATGTCTGTCACCAAAGGTCTTAACTAGTTGTCTGTTGTCTGCAGTACATGTTATTTTGCTGTTGTTGCTTTGCTCCCATTGCGGTAATACCCTTGGGATCCACCAGTTTCAGGGCTTTAGGGGGGGAGTCTCCAACATTTTCCCAGGTGTTGAAAAGGTCTATCCACTGTGCCACTGATGCCCAGTGGCTAAGAACCCTGTCAGATGTAGAAGTTTGTTGGATACAGGAATGAATCATTTCAATTCCGCAAACGTGCAGTGAACATCTATTGCATGACCGTCCCCATGCCAGGTACTCCATGAGATTCTGAGGAAAGGAGGTGGCCTGCTCCCTGCCCTTACAGCAGAGTTGGTGCATGTCCAGATGCAAGAGGAGAGGACTGGATGCACTCTAGCGGAGAGCTGTGTACTGCTTACCCTGAGGACCGCGGGAGCTGGGGGAAAGGATGGGACCCTATGGCCAGAGGGCTGCGGGCTTCCACGCTGGAGCCCCGGGAGCACATGGAAAGATCGAGAATGTGTGTCTGTCGAGGGTTCATCGGCCACCCCGCTTGTCCACCTTTCACACATAACAAGGTAGCAGAAAGAGCTGTTGGGGAGGAGGAAGGAGAGGGTGCTGATTCTGGGGGGCTCTTGTCCAGCACTGCCAAGAGCAGTACAAACTGCCCTTTCATGGAACCACTGAAAGAGTCTCCTGTCTGGGGGCGGTGGCTGCTCCCGCCAGGAGAGGCCAAAGGAGCCTGTGTGGAGGGACTGGGGCTGGGGAGAGGGGCATTTGCCTGCAGGCTGCTGGGTGCTCAGGAGAACTGTGAAGTTGGCTAAGGGCTGGGGGAGGAAGCAGATGACTGTGCCTTCTCCTTGCCAGCTAGTCAACTCCCACATCTTACTGACAACAATGACCATCCCTTTTGGCAAAGGAGGAAAGTGGGGTTCGCACAGAAAGGGCAAAACCAGGACTTGGAGCTAGGGAGGGCTCTGCCAACCCCAGCTGGCTTCTAATGTCTTTTCTCTGCGCTTTTCTCTTCCTCACCCTGAGACTGCCACAATCTCCCCCTTAGAAATTAGAGCTTGTCTCTTTCCCCTCTTCTCTGCCCCATCCCCCCTTTGTATTCACTTTCTTGGTCACAGGATCCCTCCCATCAAGTGCTTAGTCAACCTGTTCCCCCTAAGGTTGGAGTGACTGAGGGTTTTTCCTCTGTCCCTGCCAGGGGCATATTTGCTATTGAAATGTGTAGTCTGGTGAAATCAAAGCTTATCTCAAAGGAATGAGGTGCTGGGGTAGATTCTAGGATATGGGAGTGGTGGCAATCTTTCTGGCTAAGGGGTTAAGGGCACGTCTCAGCCCAGGGACATCTCTGTCTTCTTTAGAGCTCCCCACATTTTCAGAAGCAGCATGACTATACAGTAGTGACCATCAGGTGTCCTGTTCATCTGCTTATCACCTCATGGGGCTGGAGGGCAGTAGTTCTTCCCGCCAGCCTGGAAATGAAGCAACTTGCCCGTACTTACACAGGGTGCTAGTACCAGACCCAGACTCAAAGCAAGTTTTCCTGGCTGACATCTATGCTTTTTCTAAAGCTCTGAAGGTGCTTCTTAGAACAGGTGCATTGTGGGCAAATGATGGTACCACCCCTTGATGGTATTCCAATGGGCAGAGTGTGTGTGTGGTCTGTCATTCATTCATTCAACTAAGCATTACTGATGTTGCGTCTGTGCCTGGACCTTTGCTGGGGTTGGGAGCACTGGGATGACTGACTGAGTCTCTGCTCTTGAAAAACTCCCAGAGGAAAAAAAACCATGATGACAATATTAGTGAAATACTAGGGAAAACACTGACATATATGAAAATATAGTGAAAATCGCGACAATTCTAGTGAAATGCCAGTGAAAAGAGGAACATACAAAATATTACACAAGTTATGAGAGACATGAGCATATCTTTCATGTGATGTGACTCAGTGACATTTGATTTGGACCTTGAAGGTTAAGGAGGTTTGTATGTGTGAGGGTGTGTGCATGCACGTGTGTGTGTGTGTGTGTGTGTGATATAGAGGTGTGGGAGTGCAGTGCATCATCCTAACTCACAGGTGTATAATGAGCCTTAGACTCACATTTCTCCAACTTTTAAAATATCCATACTCTTTTCTTTTGATAAACCTAAAAATTTCTTTAGTCCTGAAAACCCAGATATAACACCCTAGTAGAGAGTTTATCTAACTTTATGTTCTGTGATCTGTTTCTGAAAAACAGATTTTTTTTTTCCATTTCCCAAATCAAACATTACCTTAAATCTTATTTTAAAAATTACACATAATCCCCGAGGGGGCGCTACCCAGCCTAGAAACTCCCACAATTTTCTCCAGGTTCCCAGGTTCTAGCGTGTCTATTTTCAACTTTCCTGCAATAAACAAGGGAAAGGAATTGTCAACAAGTTTACCCAGAAGAACAAGGTCATCCTGCTGCCTAGCTCAGTCACCCTGATGTGAGCTGCTAAGCCTGTGAGCCCTCCGGGGTTCTGGAGATGCTAGAGAGACCCTCCCTCCCATTCCAGCTCCCCCCAGTACCTCTGTCTCTTCTGACTGTGGGCTTGGGGACAGGCAGAGGAATGCCCCAGTGCCCGGGCTAGCCAACCCACATTTCTGACTCTACAGCCCTCTGTGAGCACTCTGCCCAGGGTCACCCTTCTCACTCTCCCTCCATATTGGCCATCTTGGAATGCAAATGAGGACCACGTGACACTTAATGGACCGGTTGCCATGAAAAAAAAAAAAAAACAAAATAACAAGTGTGGCAAGGATGTGAGGGAACTAGTACCGCTGTGCATTTCTGATGGGAATATAAAATGTGTAGCCACTGTGGAAAACAGTTTGGCAGTCCCACAGAAAGTTAAATCTAGAACTATCATATGATCCAGTAATTCCACTCCTAGGAATATATCCGGAAGATTGGAAGGCAATCACTTGATGTTCATAGCAGCAGTATTCACAATAGCCAAATGGTGGACGCAAGCTAGGTAGTCATCAACAGATGAAAGGATAAACAAAAATAGTATACGAGGGGGACCCCCCCAAAATCCCAGAATTTATTTTAAAAATATGTATTTATTCTTACATTAAAAAATTTTTTTTAGTTGAAGTCTCACTTTGTTGCCCAGGCTGGAGTGCAGTGGCATGCTCATGGCCACTGCAGCCCCGACCTGCTGGGCTCAGGTACTCTCTGCCTTAGCCTTCCAAGTAACTGAAACCACACAGGCCTGTGACACCACGCTTGGCTAATTTTTTGGATTTATTGTAGAGACTAGGTCTCACCAAGTTGCCCAAGCTGGTCTTGAGCCCCTGAGCTCAGGCAATCCTCTCGCCTCCGCCTCCCAAAGTGCTAGGATTACCGGCATGTGCCACCACGCACTGCTTATTCTTACATGTTTAAACTTCAGTCACCTTCCAAGTACTCTCTGTTTGGTGCAAAACACCTATTGAGATGCCTTTTCCTTCTGCTCTAAACAGTTTATGAACCCATCCATGATGCCTTTTAGTGCTTCTGCTGTTTTTTGTTTGTTTGTTTGTTTCACCTCTTCCACATTGGCAAAACGTTTCTCTTTGAGGACTTTTTTCTTCCAGAAAAACAAGGAAAAAGTCACTTGGGGTGAGATCTGGTGAATAGGGAGTGTGGGGCAGGGCGTCCTGAAGTGTTTTGGTCAAAAACTGCTGAACACTCAGCACAGTGTGAACAGATGCACTCATAAATTACCCAGCATGAAATGGGCAATGCACTAAAAGAATCTAAAAAAAAAAAAAAAAATTAAATGAAGCTGAATGTAGCCTCTCACAATGCTAGCTGGTGCACTGATGCCAATGGGTTTCTGGAACACTTACCTAGCAGGGGAAGTCTGTACTATAAGGGGCTTGCCCTCCAAACAAGATAATCTGTTTTTTGGGGGAGTCCCCTCTTGTATGTACTTAATAAAACATTATTCAGTCAAAGAAAGGAATGTAATGTTGATATATGTATGCTACAACACAAATGGGTCTTGAAAGCATTATTCTAAGTGAAACAAGTCAGACACAGAAAGATAGGTATTGTATGATTCCACTTATGTGAGGTACCATGAATAGGCAAACTCGTACAGACAGATAGCAGAACAGGGGTTCCCAGGAGCTGAGGGGAGGGGAGTGGAGGTACTGTTTAAGAGGTACAGAGTTCCTGTTGGGGATGATGAAAAGCGTTTGGATATAGATAGTGGTAATGGTCACAGAACTGCGAATGTTATCTACATGCCACTGAATGGTATCTTTACACATTATTAAAGTGAGAAATATTATGTTGTGCATAATTTACCAATTTTTAAAAAGCTGTTTAAAAACAATTTTCTTTGAGTCAGGGTCTCTGTCACCCAGGCTGGAATGCAGTGGCGCCACGATCACAGCTCACCGCAGCCTCAACCTCCTGGGCTCAGGTGATCCTTTCACCTCAGCCTCCTGAGTAACTGGAACTACAAGTGCATGTCACCATGCCTGGCTAATTTTTTGATTTTTTGTAGAGATGAGCTCTCGCTATGTTGCCTAGGCTGGTCTCAAACTCCCGGGCTCAAGCAATCCTTCTGCCTCAGCCTCCCAAAGTGCTGGGATTAAAAGCATGAACCACTGTGTCCAGCCATAACTGGTTAAAAATTTTTGAGAAGGACATTCCCAGGTCACAGGAAGGTTTATAGTACGGGGCAGCACTTAGGCCCCATGGACACACCACATTCAACTAATTCTGCATGAGGGCAGCCTCTCCAAGTGGGGGCAGGGAGGAGAGCACATGGACCTTAGATATGATGGCTTCTGCCTCGGTTTCCCCTCTATGTTGGGACTCCCAATCTGGATGAATATCTCTCCTTGTCTTAGTACCAGGGCATGGACTGTTTTCCACCTCAACTTCCTCAGGGCGCACACGTCGACTGTACTTCATGTAACTGAGGCCTCATTTAACTCCCATAACACCTTGTGAGTTAAGGATGGCCACCTCAGTTTTTGGACGAGGCACCTGAAGACTGAAAGAAGTGATAGGCCAGAGGTTACCCAGCTAGCAGGAGACTGAACCGAGGTTGAATCGTGTGTCCTGTCACTGCGTCCCAGGCTTCCACGTACCAGCCCCACCCCTCATCTCACGCTGGTATGGTTTGGCACTGGAAAGGCACCCACTGGCCTGGGAATCGGGTGACCTGAGCTCTAGCCCAGGATGTGCTGTGTGACCTTGGGCAAGTCACTTTGCCATCAGAGCTTGTTTCCACATCTGTAAGGATGGTACTGTTACCATTCCACAGAGGAGTTGTGAGGTCTCAAAGGCTGTAAATGTGCTTCATAAATGATACACAGTTTATGAACCCATCCATTTTGATGCCTTTTAGTGCTTCTGCTGGGTTTTTTTTTTTGTTTTGTTTGTTTGTTTCACCTCTTCCACATTGGCAAAACGTGTCAGTTATTCGAAGCTTATGTCTGATGAGTCATCCATAAGTGGCATCATCACTGATCATCAGGAAAAACCTTTCTCCCCCAATACTCAGTTAACTGTTTCCTCCGCCCACCTGGAAGAGGCCTGCCACTCGGCCAGGTTCAGGTTCCAAGGTTTCGCCTGGCTACAGGCTGAGGTTTTCTAGCAAACTGCTGGGAGAGGAAGCCAGCTTGAGGAATGAGGGAGCCTCCTGAGTTGACATAACTTTCTGAGCCCCGGGCCCAGGCTGAGAAGTGTTGATTCTGGCTGCTGCGGGTGGCCAGCTGGAGCAAAGAGTTGGCTCTGAGATGGCAAACAGAATGCTGTCCCTGCAGGGAGCTGGGTGACTGCCTTTTGCTTTCTCTGCTGCTGTTGGCAGCTCTTCTTGTTTTTCCTCTGGTAAGGTCTTGACCGTTTAACTCTCTGCCCCCAATTCTGATGACAAGCCCCTGAATCCAACTTGAGGGTGCTGGATCCCTCACTCTCCAAACACAGCTGGTTTCTGTCTCATTCATTCCACCTCCAAAATATTGAGCCTATCTCTTTCTCTCATCCTGTGGCCACTGTCCTAGTTAAGTAGACCCTTGCCTTTTGCCTGACCGGTCACCACTGCCTCTTTACTGGCCACTGGGCCTCCACTCTAGTACTCACCAACCCATCTACACAGGTTAACAGAGTGGCTTTCTTTTTTTATTTTATTTTTTTGAGTTGGAGTCTCACTCTTGTCACCCAGGCTGGAGTGCAGTAGCACACTCACGGCCACCCCAGCATTGACCTGTTGGGCTCCAGCAGCCTCACCCTTCCAAGTAGCCGGAACTACAGACGCGCGCTACCACGTCTGGCTAATTTTTTGATTTACTGTAGAGATGAGGTCTCACCAAGTTGCCTGGGCTGGTCTCGAACCTGCAGTCTCAGGCAATCCACTCGCCTCAGCCTCCCAAAGTGCTGGGATTACAGGCTGAGCCACTGAGTCCAGCTGACTTTCTTTTAAAAAAAAAAAATCTGACCTTGTCACATCCCTGCTTGGTAACTTCTGAAATGTCTCATTCTTGCCACTTAAGGCCTTTATGCCCTGACTCCCACCTCCTCCCCTGGTTCATCACCTGTAACAGCCGATACTCCAGAAACCATGATCTTCCACCAGTCCTCAGGCCGACTTTCAACTCTCCAGGGCTCGCATCTGCTGTTTCCTCTACCTGAAATGTGTTGCCCTTCCTTCTCCACCTCCTCCTCATGAGGCTTCAAGGCTCGACTCAAATGCTACCTCTTTTTAAGTTTTATTTTATTTGTATATTTTTTTAGTAGGGGTCTTGCTCTGTTGCCCAAGCTGGAGTACAGTGGCATGATCACAACGATCACGGGTCACTACAGCCTCGACCTCCTGGGCTCAGGCAATCCTTCCACCTCAGCATCCCAAGTAGCTGGGGCTACAGGCGTGCGCTACCACAGCTGTCTAATTAAAAAAATTTTTTTTTGTACAGACAAAAAAAGATTTTGCTATGTCACCCAGGCTGGCCTCAAACTCCTAGGCTCAAGCAATCCACCCGCCTCAGCCTCCCAAAGTGCTGGGATTACAGGCATGAATCATTGAGCCTGGCCTCAGATGGTACCTTTGTTATGAAACTCTCTCTGGCCCGTTTCCAAATAGGTTTAGTTGCCCCCTGCCCCAACCTTTTTACAGTGTGACCCCTATTTCTATCACTGGTTCTCTGGACAGTGAGTTCATTTGAAGGGGCTCATTATGTACCTGTCTCCAGAGTCCATTGGATGCCTGGTACAGAATGGGTGCTCAGGTTTGCTTCATCAGCAAATAAATTGCTCACAACAGTATGCTAAGAGCATGGAGCTAAGAAGTCGAGGCCCACTCCCCTCATGGCTTTGTCTGAGTCCTCCCAGTCCCAAGATTCTCCCCTCTCTCCATCGGATCTATGTCTGACTCCAAGATTTGCCTACCTTCCTTTTTAACGAAGGAGTTCCCCGTGGACATTCTTTTAGTACATGTGACAACGGCCTGTGGTTTGACCCAAACATTCTCCTTCTGGCCCTTTGGCAATCTTTCTTTTTTTTTTTTTTTTTAGTTCGATTCTCACTATGTTGCCCAGACTGGAATGCAGTGGCTGCTCCTGGCCACCGTGGCCTCGACCTGCTGGGCTCCAGCGATCCTTCCACCTCAGCCTTCCAAGTAGCTGGAACTACAGGCGTGCGCTACCACGCCCGGCTAATTTTTGATTTATTGTAGAGATGAGATCTGGCCAAGTTGCCCAGGCGGGTCACGAAGGCAATCTTTCATTCAAAACTTCTTTATTTCTTCCTGATATCATATATGCTGATTTGTAGACTCTGCAAGGACATTGTGGTCAGTACGTAGTAGATGCTCATTCACTGCTGGGGTGCAATGGAATGCTCAGTAGACTTGGAATCAGAAGAGATGCTGCCACCCTGGTTGAGTCTGTGATGAGCCACTTCACATCTCTGTGCTTTAGTTTCCTGGCCTTTAAATTGGGGATCACAGGGAGCAGTGAGCACATAACATCACCAAGGGTACCTGATCCTAAACCAGGTGAAGCGAGGACCAACGGGAGGCCCAAACTTTACCTGTGTAAAGATCACTTATGTACCTAAAGATGTACGCCCATCTTTAAAATATAAAAAATGTATAAAAGAGGAAGATAAATTGGGAATGATGCCTATAGTTCACAAGGATACGAAGGATGAATGGAGATGTAAGTGCCTAGCATAGTACCTACTATAAAGCTCACGATCATTTTATTCATTCTTGGCCTCCATCTGCCAAGTGTAAAGAGGTTTCATTTCCCTGGTCATTCTTCTCATGCTCTTTTAACTCAGGTATCTGAGCCAAAATGACTTCTGGTCATGGTCCCCTGAACCATCCAGGAGGCAGCGGGATGTGGAAACAACCTAGGTTTGATTTGACACTATCACTATCAATCTGAATGAATTTGGACCTGTCTACCTGTAGAAGGGACCTAACAGCATCTACCTCATAGGTTGCCGTGAGGATTAAGCGAGGTGCGCGCCAAGTGAATTAGACAATACTCACGTCACTATTATGACTCTTGCCTGGTGAACAACAGTAGCGGACCCGAGTGCCCCTGAAAACCACACAAGTGACCATGCTGCCCCCCTGTGGATAAGAGAGCACACAGCTCAGCAAAGGCACCCCTGCAGAGGACTTCGGTGAGAAAATCGAATCACGCACAAGGAACTTCTCTCCTCTGCTAGGGAGCTCACGCATTATCCTGAAATATTTAGTGAACAAAACCAGAATTTCTGACATCAATATCCTTGATATAATGCAGACCCGTTCTGGCTCAATAGATCTGGAGTAGGGACAAAATCTTTAACAAGCTTCCAGGAGATGTGACTGGGCCACAGATCACTCCGAATAAAGGTCTTCATTATAACATGGTAGTAACATAACAGGAACTATTTATTGTCTGCAATGTGCCAGTTATTCTATTTTAACTTATATAGTCCTCAAGAACCTGTGGGGTAGGTGCTGTTTGTCTCCATTTTTCATATGAAGAAATTACAGCACAGAGAGGAAGTATGTCACTGTCACACAGCCAGTAAGGGGCAGGCCTTAGGTTCTAGTTTAGACAGCCTGGCCCCGAAGCCTACTAGGAAGTAGACTCCAACAGTGGAGGACCACATAGGGCAAAAGGGGCATGGCAGGAAACAGGTATGAAGTCAGAGATGATGAGGTCTAAGCTAGGACAGTGGCTGTGGGATGCAAAAGAGGGAACACAAAAAAGAGAACAAACAGGATTTGGTGGTAGACAGGATATGGGTGTAAGAGCAGTGCACTGTGGGTGTTTAGTGTGGACAAGGGGGGACATGGTGGTACCTCCCACTTACTGAGCTAGGAAACACCAGAGGAAGAGTAAGTTTCAGTAGGAAGCTGAGTTCAGTTTTAGAATCGGTCATCTGGGAGAGACATGAGGTGGCAGATGGACCTAAGTGTCTATAGAACTCAGGAGATGATCTGGATTGTGGACAAAGTTTGGGCATTGACATAAGTGAAGCTGTGAGTGACTGAGGTCATGTGGACAGTGAACAGACTGTCTTGTTCTGGGTCAAAGTTGGCACAGCAAACAACTGGAAGGGACAGGACAAGAATCCTATCTTGGCTGCAGTGGAAGCTGGCTCTGTCCATCCATCCCGCTGGGCATTCTGGATCTGGAGAGCAGGCAGAGTATGAACTGCATAGAGGGTTACACATAGGGAAAGGGGTTTCTGGAGTTCCATGACAACTAAGTCAAATGAACTGCCCCCTGTCCCCATATCAGCAGAAATAAGGACAACTCCACAGAGGAAGACCACACCAACAAAAGGTTGGGAGATATTTATTTTCTTTAAACAAGGTCATAAATAACAAAGAAACAAAGTAGGTCCCAGACTCTGGACCGTGCAGCAGGACAGGGGTAGGAAGATGGTGGGTGGAAAGGTGGAGGGGGCTACGCATCACCTAAGACAGTCACAGAAAAGATGGGCTTCAGGAGACGGCCCCTCCCTGCCCTTGGAAATGGCGTGCCTGGGCAAGAGGGGAGGCCGCAGTGCTATGAGGCAGCTGGAAGAAGGCAAAGACTGGGGATGCCAGGCTGTAATGTTTCTATGTAAAGTGACATGAAATCCACAAATGGTGAAGAGAAGCTATAGGTCTGAAGAGGCAAGCGGCACTGCACACCTCCAGGAACCAGTTATGAATATGGTTAAATCTCATTATTAAAAACAATTCCACAGGCTCTAGCCTATGACTTTGTGCATGGGCTGTATTCAACCTGCGTTGCTCTGTGGCAGGTGAGGGCTCAAGAGGCCCCTGGAGCAGCCTGGCCTCAGCCCAGGACAGGTGCCCAGACATGTGGGAGTGGGACCGTGGGCTCTCCCAGATGGGAGGCCATGTGCTTGGACTGGTTGGACCTGATTTTCAGGCTGGTTTCTTGTGATGCTATCCGCCACCCCTCCCTGTACCTAAGGATGGGATCTTGGCCTCTCTGGGTCTTCCAAACCTGGAAGAGTAAGACAGGGATAAAATGGTACCTGACTGGTGTTTTATTTGAAAGGGAAAAATAAGAACCACGTATGCATTGTCCATCCCATGAGGTAGGGCAGGACCATGCCAAGAACAATCTCAAGGAATGAGGTCCCTGAGCCTGGGGAGACATTTGGACCCAGGTGCATTGCCTGATGCCAGGAATAGGGCCCAGGGTGGCAGCTCTGGAGGCTTCACCCTTGGCAAGGCAGGGAGAACAGGCAGGAGCTACCCCTGTACAGAGAAGGGGTAGGAGTGGAGGAGCCCTGGACTGGGGAAGCTGAAGCTGGTCAAGGGCCCTGGAAAACGATGCTTTTGGCAGAAATACATGAAAGGGCTTGTACATCTGGGAATGCCCGTCTACAGGGAGCCGGTGTCACATGGCCGGGCAGGGTGAAGAGGAGGGGACAGCGGCATCACAGTGGCCTCTGGTACGATGTATTTACAACAGAGCTGAATGTTGAGGGAGGGGTGGACAGCAGGTCACTAACAGCCAGGAAACACACTGTGAAGAGTAGAAAGGAAAGAAAAAACAATCAGAACTATCACTAGCTTTTCCCCTGCTTAACCCGTCTCCTGCAAGAACCCCACCCTGATGACCAGCAAGGCCCTTGCAGATCTGTCCCATCTCCTCACAGCCTCCTCCAAGCTCGACACAGGGTCTGCTCTCAGTGTACCGCTCATTTGACCAAGGCTCCAAATGGTCCAAGGGCCCCAATTAAACACTGTTTATTAAGAGAAATTAAGTCTTTATTGTTGGTTCCTGGGATCCGACAGTGGTGAGTTGCTAGAGGGGAGGCTCGGCACAAAGGCATCACTTCTGTGGCTCACAGTCCCAGGCTCCTGTCATATCTCCAGTGCCTACCCTGCCCTGTCACTCTTACTTCTCAGGCCCCGGCATTCAGAGTTCTCTAAGGAGAAGCCATTTTGTTCCTTCAACATTTCTTCCTCAAACTTTCTGAAGGTAGGGAACAAGTTGCTCTGAACCCTCACCGAAATCAGAAGAGACTTTCCAATGGCAGGAATGGCTTCTCATCAGGCTTGTGGGTTTTCTAAGGATCAAGGACCTTTTGCAGCATAGACTAGGAGTTCTTTGAGGTGGGCCAGTACCTCCTGCTTTGGATCAACATGCCCCTCTTCTTCCTCCTCAACAAAGACCCAACTGTGTTTCCCCAATCAGGTGAAGAGCTTTCTAGGATGAGAGGCTTGACCCCACTTCTCTAGACCAGTGGTTCCCATGGGGTGGGGGGGATTTTGCCTCCCTTGAGGCATTTGGTAAATCTGAAGACATTTTTGGTTGTCAGAACTATTGGCATGGGTAGACCCAGAGATGCTGCTATACATTCTACAATGCACAGGACAGCCCCACAACAAAGAATTACCCACTCCAAAATGTCACTAGTGCTGAGGTTGAAAATCCTGCCCTAGACCTCATGGGATCGCATCTGTAGAGTGGCTAGTAGTCTGTTGGCTTCGGAAATACGGAAAGCAAGCCTGGCAGAGGCACCCATTCCATTCCCAGCTTGCTCAGTAGCTGGCAACTGGAAGACACTCTGTAACAATGTGGAAAACCCTATTCTGGATTTCTACACAACTTCCATGGCCGGCCTAGCTTTCCTCAGCAGTAAGGCAAAGAACTCTAGGAGTCTGGATAAGATTCCCAGCCTGCTCAGAAATGGGGTGCCTGAAGAAGAAAAGCACATTGCAGTAAGGGGAGACAGGCTAGGCATGATTTAACTGTAGCCTTGGCAACACTCTTCTGGACCAGAACACAGAGAAACAACCAACCACAGCTTTGTAGAAGCAGATGTGCCAGGCTCTTTGTTGAGGAGGCAGAAGAGAAGCATGGTGACCAAACCAGGCAGGGGTAAGGCAGAGATATTCACAGCCCTGCAAATACCTGTTTGTTGGAGTTGGCCAACACTGCTGGAGTCCTTAAACCCTTGTACTTCCTTACCACTGAAATCCACCGATGGGCTCTGCAAATCTGTGCCGAATCAGGAAAGTGGCAACAGCTTCAGCTACCTGGAAAAGGGAGAGATATTCCAGGCCATATGAAGGTCAGTGACTTAGTTTTGGATTTGGGTTTCTGTTAGAAGGTTAGGCTCTATGGTACCCTCATGAGTCCCCAGGTGTGGGTGGCTTGAAATCAAAAGGACCTAGGCCCTGGCAGGGCTAGGAGACTCCTTCCCACATCCTTACCAGGGATAGCTCCAGAGAGTTCAAGAGGAATAATGTGAAGGGTTTTCATTTATCCCCTTAGTTACAAAACAGTTCTTCCCACAGGAGGAGCCCATATTAATTCCCGTGAATGCAGTTTAGTGAACAGTTTCTGCCCCAATCATCCCTTCTTCTATCTGGCTGATGGTGGGGGTACTAGAGAAACAGAGCTTACGATCTTAACCTTAGGGCCCTGGGATGAAATAGCAGAGTGCCAGCAGCTCCTCAGCTCCCACACACAAGGCCGATACCATGAGCAGCTGCTAGGGAAAGGTTTGGGGAACTGGCGGAGCTGCATTTGCACAGGCTCCATAGCAGCTGCTGCAGGCAATGAAGGCTGAGACTCTGAGGCTTGCCCTCTCTCCTGTGACATCCAAGATTACTCTCATGGTTATTCTTGTACAGTCATTGAGTACCATACTCACCTTGTCAGGGGCATCCTCGTGAACTGCATGGCCACACTGGGGTAGGACCTGCATCTGGAACTTCCCTGGAGAAGAAACAAAGCCAGACAACCTCAGGGACTAAAACAGCCCGCTCCTTACCATTTCTGCACCTCACAGGCCACTCCAGGAGCTCAGGATCTCCCACCTCCAACCCCACCCCAAAACTCTGGACCCAGTTACCAAGTCTTTGCTGAGAATGGTTAACACTTTGTCATTGTCACCTGCCAATTATTTCCCCTTCACTTTTTCCTTTTGTACCTATGTAGTGTACATTTACTGCAGGCCAGACGCACAGAAGAGACAATTCCTGTCCTCAGAGGATTTACAATCCAGTGGGAAAGTAAAACACAAAACCAACTTTTAATGCAGTGTGCAGTTCCTAAAATAAAACTGGGCACATGGGGCTATAAGAGCAAAGGAAACAGGGCTTTACAATCCAACAGGGATCTAGGAAGGTTTCCTCCACAGAAAGAAGAGCCTGCACAAAAGAGAGAAGGCTTGAAGTGATCTTTATTCCTGGAAATAAGAGCAGCTTGGCATGGTGTTTATGAGAATGGTTGACAATGAGGCTGGAGAGGTAAGCAAGGACCATACCATTAAGGGCTCTGTAAGCTATGTTAAGGATTTCTGAATTTATTATTACAATAAGTTACTATTTAAGTACTTAACTGTGTGCCAAGGACTGTATAAGCACTTTCTTGCACCGTCTTATGGAACACTGTAAGCTCACAACTAACGTGACAGTTATTAAGAATTAACAGAGATGACTGAAAAAGAAGATCCCTAAGAAGACTGAAGGACGTTAAGACCTAGCGCTCCCACAGGTAGAGAGAGCAGATTTCCTGAGTCTCGGTTTTTTTATTTACAAAATAAAGAAATAGGCTCTGAAAGTTCTTTTGATTATCACGATCTATGGTTCTTACCACAGTTACACAGTGCTTCAAAAAGTTTTCAATGTACTTCCCTTATCCATTTTTAAGGTTGATTTTCCAATCTACCCTACAAAATTATACACAAATACTGAAATTCTTTTTTGAAATGGTGAAACCAAGACCATGATTAGTGAAATGACTTGCCCAAGGCCACTTAGTTAATAGTGGAGGAACAAGACCATTCCATTTAGTAAAGCCCAGCCTATGCCTCTCCTCCTGCAGTAAGCTGCTTCTTTCCAGCCTAGGCCCCTGTCCCTCTGGCTCCCGCTGTTAATACACTTGGATCCAAACACAGAGCAGCAGGTATCGCTTTTGTAAGTTTACATTTTATATGCCACTGGTGCTTGCCTCCCCAGGAATGTGTCATTTCCACAAGAACAGGGGCTGGTATTATTTATTTGTCCTGTTTCCCTAATAGGACCCAACACACAGGGCTGGACACTGAGTCGGTGCTCAGTAAGTCTTGGAAGAATGAATCACCAGACTCTAAACTTACAACTCCAATTCCCTGGTCTTTCTATTAGAACAGCCTCTGATGATTAGAGATGCATTTTTCATTCCTCTTTAAAAAAATAGGTATCATCAGGGAGAACTCACACATATTAATAACAAGGTGCCATATATACTTAAAATATATGATCATGGGTAATCCTCACATTTATTCTATGAGGTGGGAATATTTCCAACCTATTATCTCCCATTTTACAGATGAGGAAACAGTTTCAGAGAGCCTAAATTATTTACCCAAGCTGCATTTGAATAAGTGGTAGTTTTCCAGCTAATTTGAACATAGTGCTGGGAGAGATTAGGTTAGGTTAGGAATCTTTGCAGACTTAGTCATTCTCCTTTGTTTTATGAAATGTCCCTCATCCTAGCCATTTACTCTTCATATGCATGGGAGGCCTTCTTTAAAACAGAAAGTGGTCAGTGAACAACTTATTGCTTGCCCCCTTATTGCTTGCCCCCTTGCAGCATACTCAATAAACCTGTTCTTCTACTCTAAAAATAAAATAAATAATTTAAAAAAAACCAGAAAGCGGTCTTAGTATAACCCACACTGAGGAAACAGGAGGGCATCTTAGGAGGAATCATGATTACTTCCTAGATGTAATGAAAGGCATCGTCTGTCAGACTCTACCCACATTTTCACATTTACGCCTCCTATAACTGTACTGAGATATATCATTATTTCTATTTTACAGCTGAAGAAACTCAGAATTGAAGAAGTCAGAGATTCACTCATGACACGAGATTAGTAACAGTGATTCAAACCCAGGATTGTCTCATTCCAAGGCTGGTGATCAAAAATGGTTTCAAATGCTATCCTAGTCCATTGCTCTCAGGCAGTCTCAGGAGCTATGTCTGCTTCTTCTGTCTGTCTAGCATCAAGCATAGGTCTTGAATAGAAAAGGGTGCCCAGGAAAGGTTTGCCTGAATTGAATTTAAGCCCACAGTATGTGTCTAAGCCCAGAATTCCAATATCGCTGCCATAAAAAACAAACAGTCCTAGAGCTCTAGGCCTCAGGATGTTATGTAGTTAAAGGAAGGGAAGGGCATGAGGATCTGGGGCCAGATTCTCATACGTTATTCAAGAGCTTCTGAAGAACTATCATAAGGAAATATAGCTCCTTTCGTTGTGGAGAGCTTGAGAGTGGCTTGAAGAAAAATTTCAGGGGTCCATGAGACTTTCAATTAGAGACATCTGGCAGGTTTGATACATAGGCCAGGAGGAGCTCAGAAAAGAGAGGACGAGTTGGATGGTTAGCTTTGGGAGTCATCAGGGTATAAACAAAATTGTCCAGTGAAAGTAAGTAGAGAAGAAGAAAGGCCAAGAACAGATTCTGCTTGAACCTGAAACCTTGGTCTTACAGTTCGTGCTTCTTCTTCCCATAACCCAAAAGTTGTGATGCCTTTTGACTTCTCCTTTACCAAATCCTTCACCCATACTAAAAGCGCAAGTCTCATAAAACTGGCCACACTGTTATCTAGCAACATATCTGTATCTGTGCACAGTGTCACTTCTCTATTCATTATACCTCACAATCCCTTTGGGGCTGCTATCAATGTTCTCATTTTACAGATTAAGAAGACTAAAGCTGAGGCAAGTCAGGTAACTTGCCGAGGGTCAAGCAATTACTAGAAAAGCAATATTCAAACTCCAGTTCTCCCAACTTCAGCGATCTTGCTTTTACCACCTCACCATGCTGTCCTCTAAACAGATTTCGTACCTTTTTGTATTTAGATTATTTTGGACCTTTCCCTTTCCCAAAACTTCTTTACAAATAATAAAAATACTGATAAGTATTCAGAATATCTTCTTTCACAATATCATATGACTATATAGTACTTTATAAAAATGCATTGCCTCATTTTGATCCCTGTAACTCAGAGATATAGGTAGCATTATAATCCCCATTTTTAGATGGAAAAATTAGAAAATCAAAGCTCAGAAAAGGGAAATACTTGCCCATAATAACATAATGAGTAGAGGACTTAGGTGTGACTCTAAAGCTCATGCCTGCTCCATTACACTGCACTACCTCAGAATGTTAATCTCCATTATCACCCTGCCCTCAGAAAAAGGGCTTCATAGCTTACCTTGCATCTGGCCAATAGTCAGATCTTTATCCAACCTGTCAACACCTGGAAAATAAGAGACTCCATTAGCAGTTTACTAAAAAAGGCCCTGTGAAATAGGTTAAGTACTAAGTAAGAACTGTTACAAAGTTGTAAACATGATGACATTTTCAAGTCAAGTTAATGCCAACCCTAACTCCCAGAGCATGTATTCTCACCACGAGATGAAACTTTTCAGGCTGAGATTCCCCTATAATCACTTTGCTCATTTAAACTGGTTTCTAAAAACAGTTTTATTATTTTGATTCTCATAATACTCAGAATATCCTTACACCACTGTATTCTGCTCTGGGAGAAGAACTTGGGCTTGACTAGGCCAGAATAAGACAGGTCAGGCCAGAATTAGGCCATCTGATGAGTGAAGATAGTATGCCACTTTGGAAGTTAATACCTATTTGGTGAGCAGTTTTAATGAGTTCATACTAGATAACAATATACCCATACTACCATGGACTGAATTGTGTCCCCTCAAGATTCATGTTGAAGCCCTAATTCCAAATATGACTGTATTTGGAGCCAGGGTCTATAAGGAGGCACTTAACACTAAATGAGGTCAGATGGGTGGGGCTCTGATAAGATAGAATGAGTGTCCTTAAAAGAAGAGACACCAGAAAGCTTGCTCTCACTCTTTCTTGACCATGTGAGGACACACAGAGAGAAGGTGGCTCTCTGCAAACAAGAAAGAGAGCCCTCACCAGGACCTGACCATGCTGATACCCCTGCTTTTGGCACCTTAACAGAATCTGGCCATGCTAGCACCCTGATCTCGGACTTCCAGTCTCCAGAACTAGGAGAAAATAAATTTCTCTTGTTTAAGCCACCCAGTCTATGATATTTTATCATGGCAGTCTGAGCTAATATACACAAATATATACTTACCAGCCAAGAGCAGCAATTTAGGGATAGGACAACTAAGGAAGAGATTGGATAAGCCTCGAAACCAGCCATCCCAGTATTTTTCTGTTTTTGCCAGTTCAATTCTCCAGGTATATGGATGGTCTTTCTTGGTCTGGAGGAATAAGAGCAAGTTCTGAGTCTCCAAGGACAAGCCCTAGCAGAACAGGAAAAAACACTAGGTCCCTGGGAAAAAGAAAGGGAAGAAAACTAGCACTTATTAAGGACCTACTGTGTCCCAGACATTTTATTTTATTTTATTTTTGGAGTTAGAGTCTCACTTTGTTGCCCAGATTGGAGTGCTGTGGTGTACTCACGGCCACCCCAGTTTCGACCTGGTGGGCTCCCGCAATCCTTCCACCTCAGCCTTCCAAGTAGCCAAAACTATAGGTGTGTGTTACCACGCCTGGATAATTTTTTATTTACTGTAGAGATGAGGTCTTGCCAAGTTGCCTGAGCAGGTCTTGAACCCGCAGGCTCAGGCAATCCACTAGCCTAGGCCTCCCAAAGTGCTGGGATTAGGCTGAGCCACCGAGTCCAGCCTGTCCCAGACATTTTAATACACATTTAATCCTTATAACAGTCCTCACTGTTGTAATTTTCATTTTTAGATTAGATCATTAGAAGTTTATTTTTTACTGGTAATAGTTTCAGTGAACTTAGGAAACTTTCTTAAGATCACAAAGCTAATAACTGGTAGAGCCAAAATTAAGCTTTTCTTAAACCCAGCTGGCAAAAAGAATGTTCCTTCAAAAGAAAAATTACAAAGAATACATCTCTATGTGGAAAAAAAATGCTTACAATAAATATAATATCAAATGAAAGACTTGTAGCACAACATGTCATCTAAGTTAGGATTATCATTGGAAAAAATGTGGTATATTTATGGGAAAAAACTGGGAGAGAAAAGCAAAAATAGGCTAATTTGTTGGCAGAGCATTTTTTTCTTACATTTTGATTTATAATATGTTCCAGCAATAGTAATTTTAAAAGGAAATAGTAGACAAATATGACAAGATGTCAATATCTGTTAAATCTTGATAGTTAGTGACAGGCACAGAATATTCAATTAAATGTTCTGAACGAATAAATAATTCTCTATACTTTTTTACATTATTGAAATACTTGAAATATAACTGAAGTAAATAATCGGGATATTGTATTAACCACAATATGAAAATCTAGAAGTAAACATGAGACAACAACATATTATGTTAAAGATCACTGGATAGTTAAGATATCTGTACTACCCAAAGTGATCTACAGATTTAACATAATCCCTATCAAAATCTCAATGGCATTTTTTAAGGAAATAGAAAAAAAGTCATCTTAGAATTCATATGGAACCTCATGAGACCCTGAATAGCCAAAACAATCTTGAAAAAGAAGGACAAAATTGGGAACTTATAGTCCCTGATCTCAAAAATGATTACAAAGCTACAGTAGTTGAAACAGTTTGGTACTGGCATAAAGAAAAACAGATCAGGAGAATGGAATAGAGAGCCTAGAAATAAACCCTCACACATATGGTCAATGATTTCTTTACTGTAGTGCCAAGACCACTCAATGGGGAAAGAATAGTCTCTTCGATAAATAGTACTCAGATAATTAAACAAATAAATATGCACATGCCAAATAATAATGTTGGAGCCTTATCCTAGGCCATAAACAAAAATTAACTTAATTTAATTAAAGACCTAAATGTAAGACCTAAAACTATAAAACTCCTAGAAGAAAATATAGGAGAAAAGCTGAACACTGGACTTAGCAATGATTTCTTGGATGTGACACTAAAAGCACAGGCAACAAAAGCAAAAATAGGCAAATGGTACTACATCAAACTTAAAGACTACTATGCAATAAAGGACACAATAAACTAGTGAAAAAACAACCTATGAAATGGGAGATCTTTGAAATCGTGCATCTCATAATGGGTTAATATTCAGAATATTTAAAGAACTCCTACAACTGAGGAACAAAAAAATCAAATAACCTGATTAAACAATGGGCAAAGGACTTAACAGACATTTCTCCAAAGGTAATATTCAAGTGGCCAACAAGTACATGAAAAGATGCTCAACATCACTAAGCAGCAGAGAAATTATAAATCAAAACCGCAATGAGATACTACCTCACCCCCAATAAGATGGCTACTACCAAAAAAAGAGAAAATAATGTTGGTGAAGATGTGGAAAAATTGGAATCCTTGTGTACTGGGTTGTAAAACTGTTCAACCACTATGAAAAACATCAAGTTCCTCAAAATATTAAAAATAGAACTACTGTACAACCTAGCAATCCCACTTCTGGGTATATACTCAAAAAATTGGAAAGCAAGGTCTCAAAGAGACATTTGCAAACCCATATTCAAAGCAGCACTATTCACAACAGCCAAGAGGTGAAAGCAACTCAAATGGCCATCAATGGATGAAGGAATAAAATGTGGTATATACATACATAATTCATCTTAAAAAGGAAAGAAATCCTGTCACATGCTGCCATAGTGATGAACTTTAAGGACATTACACAAAGTAACATAAGTCAGTGACAAGAAGACATACACTGTATGATTCCTGTAAAATAGTCCAATTCATAGAACCAAGAGTCTAATTCACAGAACCAAAAAGTAGAAGGGTAGTTACCAGGAGCTTCAGGGAGAGGAAAAAGGGGAGTTGTTGTTTAATGGGTATAGGATCTCAGACAATGTGAATATACTTAACATTAACACTACTTAACTGTACACCTAAAAGATGATTAAGATGGTAAATGTTATATCTTGCCACACACACACAAAAAAGAAAAGATCACTGGATGGGGAGTCAAGAAACTTGGGTCTTCTAGTGCCAAGTCTTGCTACTGACTTTCTCAAGTCCCTTCCCTTCTCTGGGTGGCCTTGGTTTTCTATCAGTACAAGGGGACATAAAGCTTCGTTATGGACATAAAGGTTCGTTCTCACTAGAAAAACGAATTCTATTATCTTCTAATAATATCTTCCAGGGATAGAACACTTTAAAATGAATACTACCCGCTATTTCAACTTGGAACATCAGCCTGTCCTATTCTCTGCAACACTTTCCTTTTATGAGCCATTTCTTTTCTCTTTTTTTTGTAGAGATGAAGTCTCGCTATGTCTTCCAGACTGGTCTCAAACTCCTGGCCTCAAGCTACCCTCTCGCCTTGGCGTACCAAAGGGCTAGGATTACAGGCATGAGCCACTATGCCTGGCTTTATGACCTACTTCTGAGAGATCAGCTCCACTGTCAGAGACAGGACATAATCTCACAAGCTCCTCCCATATGCACACAGGACTTCACATACAGAGAATCTCCAAAGATAGTAATGTAAAAAATTTTTTTTAAAAAAGGAGGCTAGGCGTAGTGGCTTGTAATCCCAGCACTTTGAGAGACTGGGCAACTTGGCAAGACCTCGTCTCTACAATACATTAAAAAAACATAGCCAGGCGTGGTAGTGCATGCCTGTAGTTCTAGCTACTTGGAAAGCTGAGGTGGAAGGATCACCTGAGCCCAGCAGGTCGAGGCTGCAGTGGCCATGAACGTGCCATTGCACTCCAGCCTGGGCAACAGAGTGAGACGCCAACTTAAAAAAAAAAAAAGGAGTTCATCTTGTCTTAAAATTTGCAAAAACAAAGAACAATTCTAGATAGAATTAGTTCCTCCTGTACTTAGGATATTGGAAATACATCTTCTCCCTGGATAGTTGATCATAAGGTTAGTTTAGTTTAGATGCCTATTAGATGCTCTGATTACTGGTAATAAAATAGATTGATGTTTAATAAATGAGATCTAGTTGTTGGATGGGAGAAGCAGAAAGTTGGCTACCAATCTTCCTGGGATGTTTACCTGGGCAAGATGCAGCTCTCCACACAAGGGCATCCACCACAGGCCTTGCATTATCTCCCAATGTCTCACTGGAAAAGTGTTTAAAAACATAACGCTTTATGTCAGTCAGACCTGACTGAATGCAAATCCCCAACCCATCATTAACGAAAACTGTGGATCTCTTTGGAAAGTTATTCAGCTTTGTCAAGTCAGTTTTTCTAGCTGTAAAATGGCTAACCCAAGGACTGAAAGAATTGTTACAAGGATGAGCTAAAGATACTCAAGTATGTTAAAAAACAGGAACAGGGCCCAGCATATAAACAAGTACTTAACAAAAAAATTTTAAGCATACAGGATTTCAGTAACATTGAAGAAGAACAAAGCTGGAGGACTAACATACTGCCTGATTTAAAAACTTAACAACAAAAGTACAATAATAAAGACGGTGTGGTACTTGCATAAGGATACACGTATAGATCAACGGAAGACATACAGATCAATGGAATAAAATTAAGAGCAGAAATAAACTCTGACATTTATAGTCAATTAATTTTCAACAAGGGTGCCAAGACAATTAAATGGGAAAAGGGGAGTCTTTTCAACAAATGCTGCTAGGACTACTGTATATCCACCTGCCAGAGAATGAAGTTGGATCCATTCTTCACATCATACACAAGCATTAACTCAAAAGGGATCACAAACCTAAATATAAGAGCTAAAACTTGAAAGCTCTTAGGAGAAAACATAGGCATAAATCTTCATGCCTGTTAGTGAAGGCTTGTTAGATATGACTCCAAAAGTACAAGAGACGAAACACACACACACTCTCTCTCTCTCTCTCTTACTGAATTTCATCAAAATTAAAATACTTTTGCACTTCCAAGAATTCAACTTGGAGTGAAAGACAACCCATGGAATGGGAGGAAACGTTTGCAAATCAGGGACTTTTATCTAGAATATACAGACAACTCTTACAACTCAACAATAATCCAACTAAAAAGTGGGCAAAGGATCTGAATGGACATTTCTCCAAAGAAGATATACAAATGGATAGTAAGCACATGAAAAGATGCTTAACATTAACAGTTATTAGGAAAATGAAAACCAAACCCATGATCAGATACCACTTCATACACACTAGGATGGCTGTAATGAAAAAGAGACAAAACAAGTGTTGGCAAGGATGTGGAGAAACTGGAACCCTCATACGCTGCTGGTGGAAATGTCAGTTCCTCAAAAGGTTAAACATAGTTTATGATACTATATGATCCAGCAATTCCACTCCTAGGTGTATACCCAAGAGAAATAAAAACCTATATCCACACAAGAAGTTGCACACAAATGTTCACAGCAGCATTATTCATAATAAATAAAAAGTAGAAGGCAGGCTCGGTGGCTTAGCCTGTAATCCCGCGCCTTGGGAGGCTGAGGTGAGTGGAATGCCTGAGCCCGTGGGTTCGAGACCTGCCTGGGCAACTTGGCGAGACCTCATCTCTACAATTAACCAAAAATTAGCCGGGCGTGGTAGCGCGTGCCTGTAGTTCCAGCTACTTGGAAGGCTGAGGCGGAAGGATCGCCGGAGCCCAGCAGGTCGAGGCTGCGGTGGCTGGAAGCGGCCACTGCACTCCAGTCTGGGCGATGGAGTGAGACGCCGACTCAAAAAAAAAAGTAGAAACAACCTAAATGTCCATCAACTGATGAATGGATTAAAAAATATGGTGCATCCCACAATGGAATACTATTCAACCATTAAAAAAAATGAAGTACTGATACATGCTACAACACAGATGAACCTTGAAAACTTTATCCTAAGGTAAAAGAAGCCAGTCACAAAGTCAGTCACAAAAGACCACATGTTATGTATTTCACTTATACTTAATGTCCAGATTAGGGAAATTTATGGAGACAGAAAGTAGATTAATGACTGCCTAGGGCTGAGAGGGTTGGGGAAAAATGGGAAGTGACTGTTCATGGATACTTCTTATTGCTTGTTGTGTCTCAGTTTGCCTTCTAAAACTGCTGGAGTTTATAAAGTCAAATAATTGGGCTTTAAAAAATTACAAAGAAAAAATGAGTGGAATTAAAAATCAGAAGATCTGGGTGTGTTTAGCTCTAGCTTTTATGTGTGACCATGAGTAAATTATCAGTACCTGAGTTGTAAAATGGTGATAATATCTACAGTGCAGAGTAAAATGAGAATTAGACATAATAAATGTAAAGCACTCAGTAAAGTTCCTAGCACTTAAAAGGTAAAAAGTAATTGATTGCATTGAGTCTTAAATCTACAAAATACCTGCTTGATCACCTTTAGCAAGTCTTTTAATTTCTAAGCCTCAGTTTCTACACTGTAATATGGGGGGAAAACGATCTCCTCCACTGCAGAGTGTTGGGAGGACCAACTAGATCATGCATTATTTATATCTTTGTAAGCTCTAAAGAGGTATAAAGTATTGTTTTAACCACTAATGTTAAAGATGGCAAGAAGATTCTCTTTAAATTAAAAAGTACTCTTCTCCTTGCTAACAGTAGCATCTCTAAATGCAAAGGAGTATGTGATTACAAGTTCATTACCTGCCATTAGTAAGGTGTTTATAATCTAATCCATCCCAGAAAGTTTGCTGTTCATGATCACTAAACATTTCCAAGAAAAAAAGCACCCCTTTCTGCTACTATCCTCAAATCAATTGCCCAGCAAGTACTCATAGAACATTTACTATTTACACAACCTTGAGCTAAACACTGAGAAAAATTCATGCAGAACATCAGTTTCTGCCCTTAAAATACACGTTTTTGTTTCTTTATGGTACAATTCTTGTACAACTAGAGGACAACATAAGTTAGCATTCTAGAGTTAACTAGCAGGAGACCATAGTATCTTTGAATATGGCTTATGAAAATCAGTTCTATTTAATATGCACAGCTTCAAAAAGGAAAGTGCTAAGTTGTGTCATACAGACTTTCAGGGCTGTATTGAAAAGAGACTGGCATAAACTGAGGTCAGAAAGCTTCCCCACGGAGATAAAACTTTGAAAGACAGGTAAGCTCTGGATGAGTTTAGAGTACACTAGTAGGAAATGGCTTTTTCTCATGAGAGAAACCACAGGAATAAAAGCACAGGTGAGAAAGCAGTCGAAAGGTAGGGTATATACTGGAAGTTTTATGTTCCAATTGGTCAGAGCTATCAACAGTGCTTTATATCGTACAGTTAACCTAAGTATCTCTCTTATGATAGTGTCTTGGCCCCCTAAAACATCTAATGGTGGACAAAAAACAATGTCCCCCCCTTCCCCACCCATACACACTGAACATCCCCTATCCCATCTTTGCAAGACTGCGGGCCTTTACCTACCTCCATGTCATCTTCCTTTTTCCTCTTGCTTATTGACTCACTTCCTTCTTCATCTTCTTCCTCTTCCTCTATGATTCCTTCCACTATAGATTTTGAGCCTTCTGGACTTGTAATTCCTTCACACCTAGGTTTTTTTTTTAAAAAAGTGCTGTCATACACCTCTCTTCTATACACAAATCTCAGAAATATTCATACTTACAGCCTTTTATAACAATTGTTAGTTAAACAATGCTCCTGGGAGAAGGAGAATGGAAATGTGCATTTCCAGGGCTATGGAAGGTCATAATCATTTGTATGACTGTACTCCAAAGGCGGTTTTCAGTTTTTGCACCAATACTGGCCCATAGAAAGAGAGAAACTATTTCCCAAGGCATGAGTTTTATTGGTATTATCTTATGTAATCCTCATAATAATCCTATAAAGTAGTCCTGAAGAGTTAAGAAAATTGTCTAGGATCACCTTCCTCATGAGTGGATAAGGTCAAAATGCAAATTCAAGTCCAGCTAACTCCAAAGCATGGTGCTTTTCTGCTGTACTCTGCTTACAATAGAACAAGGTTCAAACAATGGTAAAAGGCCTCACTTTTTAATTAGCTAATAGAAACTGGCAATTACAACCATGGCCAGCTAACCCTTTCAGATTAGACCATCTGATCAAATCAATTATTGGGTCTTTTCTCTTAAAAATGCTATTCTTTATTATATAATTCAGTGGAAAATTTATTATTACATAAGCAGCTGATACCATAATCCCTTTTAGAGAAAACTCAATGGAAAAAATACATTGACAAGCTCTAATGGTAAAAAATCCAAGGGCCTAGGGTAGCAGCTAGTGCCAAGGTTTTCTCTGCATGATAAATAATTTGTTATTTTCCCTATGAGAAAGATAGAAGGGATAAAAAGAGACTGGGATAAACTGAGGGGTCAGTCAGTGGTAGATTTTTAAGAATGATAACTTCTCTGTCTTCTCTACCAAGCCCTCACAAATGTTTTGTTAAGTGCGGTTTTTAAAAAGTGAAACTTGAAGTGCCAATTTTCATATCTTGTATTCAGTATAGACATGATTTTTTAAAAAAAGTATAACAAAGAATCATGGTCTTTAAATTTCTATGGTCTATGGATTAGGAGTTTCAAGGAAATTTCACCTACATCAAAAAGGGCAAGAAAGTTCCACCTATCTCTCATGCATGTAGGTTTACTTATTAAGAGAAACTGTCACTTGAAATAAAATGTTAAAATCACTGAACTAGCCAAACTCAGTGGCTCAGCCTATAATCCCGCACCTTTGGGAGGCTGAGGTGAGTGGATTGCCTGAGCCCACGGGTTCGAGACCCGCCTGGGCAACTAGACGAGACCTCATCTCTACAATAAATCAAAAAATCAGCCGGGCATGGTAGCGTGTGCCTGTAATTCTGGCTACTCAAGAGGCTGAGGCGGAAGGATCGCCGGAGCCCAGCGGGTCGAGGCTGCGGTGGCCGGGAGCGGCCACTGCACTCCAGTCTGGGCGACAGAGCGAGATTCCAACTCAAAAAAAAAAAAAAAAAATCACTGAACTACTTGCATATATGCCAAGTAGCTTGCTTAATAAAATGCTTTACCACTGCAAAGACAAGCCAGGTTTCAAAATAGTTAGACATTGAAAAGTGGGAAGTCTCACATCTTGTTCAAAGCCTCTGCATTTTGTCTGCCTGATATTACTACTGAAACTGACCTTTTGGCATAAAATCCTTAATATATGCCTTGAATCAAATACACAGAAGTTAGAATCTCAGCTGTATCATCCATTAGCTATGTGATTCTGCAAAATTTATTTACTTCTCTGAACTTTTATTTCCTCACCTATAAAACAATACTTGAAGAGGTATTATGGGTATTAAATGAGATAGTACAAATGAATTAATGACTCTAGATAACAAACATCAATGGCTCTTGACCAAAAAAAGGCATCCATAAATTATGTGCTTCCTGATGGCAGTATACAATACGACCTATAAAATATTCTTACAAACAAACAAAAAACCAAAACAACAAACAAGCCTGAACTTGACCAAGCCTCTGAATCAAACAATTTACAGACAATACAGGAAACAAGGAAATATGTTAAATTACAACTTGATAATTCAGTAAATCCATATTGTGGGAAATTCTATGAGGTAAACAACAAACAAATTGCAAGAAATAAAAAATACATATATATAGAAAGACAGATAGAAGTGGAACATACAGATTAAAGGATACTTAAGAGATATAGCAACCAACTGGTATGTATTCACCTTATTTTGATTCTGATTCTAACAATACAAAATTATCTAAAAATCATTTATGAGACAATCAGAAATGTGAATATTGTTTAGATATTTGATAATATTAAGGAATTATTAATTTTTTAGGTATGATAATGTCATTGTGATTATATCTAAAGAGCATACTGAAATCTTACAAAGGAAATTACATTTGTTTGGAATTTGCTTCAAAATATTTTGTGTTTCGGGGAAGTAAATAAGGGTATAGATGGAACAAACAAGACTAGCCATGAATTAATAACTTGAAAATGAACAACAGGCACACTGGGGTTCACTGTATTCTTCTTCCTTAATATGTGAAAACACAAGGTTTTAAAAAATAAGACAGTGTATATAAAATGCTTTGCAGTGCCCGGCAAACAGTAAGCATTCAATAATGTCATTATCAACTTTGTCTAACTTTTGCAACTTGTCTGTTCTGTTGGGCAACATTTTCTCAATTTACCTACAGTTTATTTTGTGACTACCCAACAATTCCCAGGACTCATGTGACTCGATCAAGAAAGACCAAACTGGGCTAAATAATATATATATTTTTTTGAGTTGGAGTCTCACTCTGTCGCCCAGACTGGAGTGCAGTGGCATGCTTCCGGCCACCGCAGCCTCGACCTGCTGGGCTCCAGCGATCCTTCCGCCTCAGCCTTCCAAGTAGCTGGAACTACAGGCATGCACTACCATGCCCGGCTAATTTTTGATTTATTGTAGCGATGAGGTCTCGCCAAGTTGCCCAGGCGGGTCTCGAATCTGTGGACTCAGGCAATCTACTCACCTCAGCCTCCCAAAGCACGGGATTATAGGCTGAGCCACTGAACCTGGCTTGGGCTAAATAATATTAGCTCACCCTTAGAATCTGGCTTTCACTCAGGCTAGGCCAGAGCTTTTTCATTGTAATTTCCACACAACCAGGTTTGGCCTAGGAGATTGTAACCAGAATAAAATCAGCACCAAAGTGGACACAATTTTCTGGGATTCTTTACTTTTTAACATCTGGAGTTTTGCTAAAGTAATCCAGTATAACATAAAAATACTAGCTGGCTTTGGAAAAAGGGAGGAGGAAGGGGAGAGAGAAAGGGATAGAAGAAAAGGAAGGAAAGAAGGAAGGGAGAAAGGGAGGGAGGAAGAGGAAGGAAGGAAAGAAGGGAGGGGGAGGAAGGAAGGAAAGAAGAGAGGAAGGGAAGGAAGGAGAGAAAGAAGGGAGGAAAAAAAAGAAAAAAAATCTATATGGCTGGCCCAACTGAGCTCACCTATAAAATTATCTAAAGTAATGAAGGCATTTACCACAATGGTAGAATGGGTATAAGACCAACAATCTGTAATTCCCTCACCATGTTTCTATCTTTAACCACCCCAAGAGGGAAAAATAAGACCTACTGTTTGACTTGGCCAACCATTGAAACACGGGCTGACTCCAGATTTCGAATCTGGCCACTCTTCACACTAGGAAAGAAAAGTGAGAAGGGAGAGAGAAAGTTATTCAGCATTCACCTTATCATGTTACTTATATCAAATGAATACTTCCGTAGATTATGTGGGAACTAATAAATAGTGGTTGCTTAGGATGGAGATGGTCACTTCTCCTCACCTGGCTATATGGCTGGCTATAAGTCAGGTAGTAAATATTAAGTAAAGACATCGTAGCCACTTCAGTTCTGCAAATATTTACCAAGAGGATACTATGTGCCAGGCCTATACTCAAGAAGCATCTAATTCAGTACGGAGAAAGAGACACAAACAGATAATGTAAATATAAGAAGGCAAGAGTCAAGGGAGGCACTTTATTCTGAATGAGGAGGTGAGAGAAAGATTCCCAAAGATCCTGCCTAAACTGAAGACTGAAGATAAGGAGTTAACCAGAAAATGAACGAGGTTGGTCAGGATATTCTAGGCAGAAGGCATACTGTGAACAAAGTCACTGCAGTGTAAAAAGTCAGCAGGATGATAATTTTAGAGAACTGAGTGCAAGGAGAAGCAGGGAAGAGGCAAAAGGGAAATGTGACAGAACAGGAGTGGTAGGCAGGGCCTAGCTTCTACAGAGCCTTGGATGCCATGCTATAGAGCTTAGGCTATCTGAATAAATTAGCCTTCTCACACTTGTCTTCCTAAGTACATTTCAGGGTAAAGCAAAATTACTGCATGTCCCAGAGGAACTAGAAACACTGCCTGAAACAAACCATTGGAAGAAAACATCTCTTTAAATCTTATTTTTTAGTCTTAAAAAGTCATGAAAATTTTAAAGCTTCCTCCTCTGATAATGACATTGTTTCTTACTTTAATGATAAACAGAAGCAATCAGAATTACTACCTCATTTTTTGACAACCAATTTAATCTACAAATCCACCTATGTTTGTAATCATATACTCTGCCTTGAAGCCTCGTTAATACATGAAATATCTCTATCCCTAACCTTGGGCACTAGTTCTCACCCCGTCTTGCTTCTGAAATAATGTTGTTTCCTTCAGTTAACCTGTCTCTTTTCTGTGTTTTTTTTTTCCTCTGGCGGATGTCATAAACACATTGTACCATTTAGCCTTTTAACAACACTTTCAATGTCACATTCACTACTAGCTACTATTCTATTTCTCTGCTCTCCTATATAGCAAAACACCTTGAAAAAGTTATCTTGCTTTCTCTAGAGACTTTGTTACCTCTCATCCTTTCCCCAACCTGTATCTCCAACTTAAATCAGGTCTTTGTCTTCCACTTATTTTCTGAGATTTCTTTTTGTCAAGGTCACTTCTATCATGCCAATTCCAATGGTCATTTCTGTCCTCAACCTTACTTGATCTCTCAGCAGCATTTGACACAGTTATATTCTCCCTCCTTTTACAAACATTTTATACTTTCCTGGTTTTCGTTCTATCTCATCAACTGTGCCTTTTCAGTTTCTTTGTTGTATCTTCCTCTTCTTCCCTAGCTCTAAATATTGGGGAATATCCCAAGGCTCAATTCTTGAACTTTTTCTATAAACATCAAATTCCTAGGTGATTACATTCAATCTGTCAGCTTTTAATATCATCTATGTGATGACGTTTCTCCAATTTATCTCTAGCGCAACCTCTTCTAACTAGGATATATTGCTACTTATACATGTAATAAGCATTTCAGTTTATCCAAACAAAACTGAATTCCCTGCCCCAAATCTGCTTTTTTTCTGTTTCTACCATTCACCCAATTGCTTGATCTAAAAATCTAGAAGTCATTCTTGAGACTCTCCCTCCACTGCAACCCCACCCCCCAACATACAATCCATAAACCAGTCCTGTCAGCTTGTCCTTAAATAAAATATGGCCATATCCTTTCCTCTGCTGCCATCCTAGTCCATGCTTACCATCATTACTCTTCTATACTACCAGAACCGTCTCCTAACCAATTTCCCACTCCCATGATCACTCCACTTCTTCCTCTATTCCATTTTAAGCAGCCACAGTAGTGGAACCAAGATGCAAATCCATATCTGTGTGACTTCAAAGCTCAGGTTCTTAATGACTATACCCTACTACCTGTCATCAAGAAAGGCATAAGAGCAAAAGTAGTAAAATCCATTGGTCTAGTATTTCAACTATTTTTAAAAAAAAGAAAAAAAAAAAAAAAATAGAATAGCCAGAATGGCCAGAAGTCATACACATATCCAGCAGACTACAAAATTACTAAATACCTAATAGTATTCTTTCTGATTCGCAGGCTCAGAAAAATCAGTGACTCTCATGGAACCCAGAACATCTTCACATTTAACATACAGAATTCTTATTCTATTGTGCATCTGGCAAAAGAAATAAGACTCAGCTGGGTGTTGTGGCACCCACCTGTAATCCCAGCACTTTGGGAGGCTGAGGCAGGAGGATCACTTGAGCCCAGGAGTTTGAGATCTGGGCAACATAGTGAGACCTCATCTCTACAAAAAATAAAATTAGCCAGATGTGATGGCACGTACCTGTGGTCCCAGCTACTTGGGAGGCTAAGATGGAAAGATCACCTGAGCCCAGGAGATTGAGGCTGTAGTAACCTATTCTAGCCTGGGCAACAGTGAACCTTTGACTCCAAAATAAAAAAAAAAAAAAAGAAAGAAAGAAAAAAGAAAAAAAGAAACAAGACTTTCCTTTAATGGAAGGCCTACCAGGCTGTATTGGTACCCTTCTACACCCTCTATACTTCTTTCTTTGTGTTGTGTTTCTCTATTTACTTGTTTGTATTTCCAGTGTTTTACAATAGGAAATAAACCTGATTCATCCCTAGTTCTTACTGACATATCTTAGGCACTAGGGAAAAAAAAAATGTCTACTGAATAAATTTTAAAATACTGGAAAAAGGATGGGCTTTAGACAACTCAACCAACTCTAGAATAATTTTCTCATTGGTTGTTACTATGGAAGCAGGGAGGGCACCTGAAGTACAAGCCAAGCTAGCAGCAGCTGCATTCTCAATGTTGTGGGTGCCTAACACATTCGTGACTAGCAAATTTTTCCATTTCCTAATACTGAGAGCAGGTGAAAATAAAAAAAACCTGAAGCTGGTTGTCACAAACTTCTCTCACTAAGCACTGAAATGGTCTTTTCTAAATTGTCACCTTTTTCACAATATAGCTGAAAGTTGCAGGCATATTCAGTATTTGCCTCAGACAACCATTCTGACTAGCATTCTGTACTTTGCATTTTTATTCGGATTATAAACGTGAAAAGACAGTCTTCCACAATGAGGTGTTATGAATTCATTCAAGGAAAGTTCTTGTTCAGGTTTGTACACAGTGTTGAACTTATTTAAAACATAATTTATTACATGTTCATTTTTGCATATTCTGCTTGCATGTGACTGAATTTCTGCATTACTGGAAAAATGCAAAAAAACTGCAAAATTTGTAGGAATCTATTTCGTGTCATTATTTTTGAAAAGAAAGGCATCATAATTGACGGACGTATTGACCAATAATCATGTATTGTGGTTTTCTTCACTTGTTCCATCAAAATATTTAATGCTAGAAATTTTTTCATCTCAGACACTAATGTTCCACTTTTTTTATTTCTTGGACATTTATATCTGTGGTACATCTGATCACAATACCTGTTTAGTTTCAGTTACAATCATTTCCACAAAATCATCTCCAAAAAATGGTCCCGCAACTTCACTTATACTTTGAGGATCATTTGGAAATACTTTGACATCTGGATTACCAACAAACACTACTAAGTTTCTTTCTGCATCATATTTTGTCCAGTCAATATCTGATTAATTCTCACCAGGACTAGATTCACTGTTATAGATTATCTGCGTTATATTTCTTCATTTACATTGCATCACTATTTCACTATCTGTCTCATGATCACAAGTTCACTGGATTCACCTTCGACCTCAGAAACCTTATCAGCATATATTTCCTCATTTTCCATAATTATGGTAAATTATTTTTAACGTTGAAGTATGAAAGCCCTGACATAGCAAAAATATAAGTATACAACACTAATCGCAACAAAATAATGACCAACTTGCAATCTTTACTAACTATGTAAATTAGTAACACTGCACAGCTGTTATCAGATAATTATCTCAATTAACTTTCTCTCTCCTTGCCTGATAACCCTAACCCTAACCTAGCCTCATATACATATGACAACGTTGTAGCACTCAGAAACAGAATTTGCAAAGACGTATTCACATCAGCGGCCACCAGGAACAGAATTTGGAATGGCGTGAATTCATGTCAGCAGCAAACAGAAATAGAATTTGGAATGAAATAAATTCACATCAGCAGTCATGAATGAGCTAAGATTGAGAGATCTTTTCTGCTTCTGTGAGAACAGGAATCCTGTGTCATGGTAGTGAACAAGGGGTGAGAGAAGCAACCTCACAAAACACAAATATCATTCTGGCAGGCTACATTCCAGTTGAAATCCTTTGTCCTAGGAAAACTCCCTAGGATGTGTTCATCAGATCCTAAACTTCCACTTGATATTTCTGATTCAGCTAACAGACATGCTCTGCCTGCTAAGACAGCCAGCAGTATGCTATATGCTGCATGAAGAAATAGAGAATAGCTTCTGCCCTTATGATGCAGGAAGGACATTAAGACAGACAATGAAAATTAACAATATGAGCATATCCCTCAAGGGAGGATTGGAAGACTTAAAGGGCAAACAATGCAATATAATATAGACTTAAAGGTCTGTGGCAATTTTGCTGAGAGTCACCTGGGTGGCTTGGAGGAGTTGGAAAAAGTATCCTGAAGAAGGGACTGATGATGGAGTTAGAAGAATAGATAGGAAGATAAGATGGTTATTTATCCAAAGACTAACCTTGTGGGGGATGACAGTGTTTTACTCATCTCTGAGTTTATACCCTTTAGCACTAAGTGTTTAATAAATACTTAATCAAATGATTGACTGATTAACAAATAAACTCATACCTTTACTTAGATGGAAGTCATAGCCAATTCTGTCAGTGATTTTATTTGCTTGTTTTTGTTTAAGAGACAGGGTCTTGCTCTGTCACCTAGGCTGGAGTGCAATGGTGGGAACATGGCTCACTACAGCCTCTAACTCCTGGGCTCAAGGGAGCACCATCACACCTGGCTAATTTTTGTTTGTTTGTTTAAGAGATGGGGTCTTACTATGTTACCCAAGCTAGTCTCAAACTCCAGGCCTCAAGGGATCCTCCTGTCTCAGCTTCCTAAAATGTTGGGATTATAGGCATGAGTCACTACACCCAGTTGGTCAGTGGTTTTTATAAAAGCGATTTACCCATAGAGTTTTCATTTACCTAAATAAAATGCAAATAAATTTGGAAGAATGGAACCTACACCCATCTTCTGTTTCTCCATCATTTTATCTGGAGCACAGAAAGTGAATCTAGAACCACAGTGAATCAGAGGTACAAGAAGCTTTAAAGACCACCTAATCCAAGCTCTCATCTTAGAAGCAGAAATAGCTAGACAACAGATGATCCATAATTACTAAGATTCCAGGAGGTACTATAGTATATACAGTATAGAGAGAATGGGCTTTATGGACCTTTCTTTCTTCCTTTTTTTTTTTGAGTTGGAGTCTTACTCTGTCACCCAGACTGGAGTGCAGTGGCACGTTCCCGGCTACCGCAGCTTCGACCTGCTGGGCTCCGGCGATTCTTCCGCCTCAGCCTTCCAAGTAGCTGGAACTATAAGCATGCGCTACAATGCCCGGCTAATTTTTTTGATTTTATTGTAGAGATGAGGTCTCACCAAGTTGCCCAGGCAAGTCTCGAACCCGCGGACTCAGGCAATTCACTCACCTCAACCTCCCAAAGCGCTAGAATTACAGGCTGAGCCACCTAGCCTGGCTTCCGTACCTTTCTTAATACTATAAGAAAGCGATTGGCAGTAGTGGGAAACTGTCAGGGGAGGGGAGGTGGGATTGGCAGTTGAGGGAAACTGCTAGGGGAGGGGGGGCATACCTCATCAACAAGGGTACCTGCATAATTAATGTTTGTATACTTATCCGTGAATTGTACCCCACATCTTTATAATAAAAAAAAAAAAAGAATGGGCTTTAGACAACTGGGCCAAATCTAAAATATTTAAAATATTGAAAAAAGGTCTGCTCTTTACATTAATGTTTCCTCACATGCTATTATTCAGCTTAGAAACTGAACTTCTATTCCTTTGAACTTGGTGCTTGAACTGACAAAAAAGGAAAGCTACAATCAAACATTAAGAATAAATGGGTTACCTCCATTCAATAGCATTCTCCAGAGACTTGAAGGTTTTAGGACGACCACGTAAGAAATTCTGCATGCTATTAAGCGCATCCATGGCTGTACCTAGATATTAAGCAAACATTTTAATCATAGGATTTAACTAATTCTGAGCATTTACACTTACTGAGTCAACTATACCTCTGCCCACAATGACAGCATAATTTAGTGATGCTTGGGGAGAAATAAAGATGCAGTTTAAGAAAATTCAGAACACTAATGTGATAGCCAGCATCAGGATGTCCTTTAATAATTTTTGCCTCCTGGTATTCACCCTCTTATGTCATGTCCTCACACTGAATGGGCTGACTTGTATAAGCAGCAGTGTGACTTCTGAGGCTGGGTCATAAAAGACATGGCAGGTTCTTATCTATTTATTTATTCATTTATTTTTAAGTCAGGGTGTCTCACTCTGCTGCCAAGGCTACAGTTCAGTGGCATGATCATAGCTTACCACAGTCCTGACCTCCTGGGCTCAAGTGATCTTCCTGCCTTAGTCTTCTGAGTAGATAGGACTACTACAGGCATGTGCCACTGTGCCCTGTTAATTTTTCTTTTTGAGTTTTTGTGGAGATGAGGTCTTGCTATGCTGTCAGGCTAGTCTTGAACTCCTGGCCTTAAGCAATCATCCTACCTCGACCTCCCAAAGTGCCGGGATTATAGGCGCGAGCCACCGTGCCCAGCCTGGCAGTTTCTTTTTAAATGATTAAATAAAGTTATGTGAAATACATATGACTGAAATATGCAGCTATAAAAATATGTTAGTGAAGAGTTTCTGATAACATGGATAAATGATTATATAGTGTAAATTTTAAAAAGATACAAAGACAGAGGGATATACTTCAAGATAAGTGAAATCAGCAATAAATTAAAACAAGATAATAAATCTACCATGGATGTCTTTTACAAGTCAGTGATTCTGATTTGGTTAGTGCTAAGAAAACTTACCTTCTACAACATCAATCATGCACAGACCCAAGAGGCTTGGCACCAGGTTGGATGATGCTGTGTGAACCGCAATAGCACCCCCCATGCTATGTCCAATCAGCATAATTGGAGGAGGGAGATCCCCATACATGGCTTCAACCACATTGCCGACGTCTCTACAAAGAAAAGAAGAAAAAAAAAGTTAAGAATGTCTTCTGACAACAAATTTTTTAAAATTTTCCTTTCCTAGTTCCTTCCTTTGGTCTGTAACTCATAGTCTTGGGAACTGTAAAAGTTCACCAGGTCATCTTACAAAAGTACCTGTACAATCTTCCTAACATGCCCCAGTATCTACACAAGTATGCACACATCTAGCTCTTCTGATAAATGGCAGGTTAAGGACAAAGAACCCTCATTTTCTAATTTTCCTTTATATCACACTTTCATGGTTCCACACATATAATACAATTACATAAACATATACCTTTATTTTGAACCTAAGCTTGAAACTCTGGAAGAATCATCTAACTACTCTGTGTCTCAAGTTTCCCATCTATAAAACAGGAAAACAAATATATTAAGCATTATAATGTAGTAAAATTTGGAGACACAAAATGACTTATTTTTTACTATGTGATTTTGGATTAATCTCTCAGACACTGAGTTTCAATATCAATAAAATAAAGATAAGAATATCACTTACTGCTCTAAATTGAAGAGTAACTGAGAAGTGAATGACAACTCTGAAAGAGTAAAGTGCTAAATATATAACTGAGTATTTACAATTTCTTATGTATAGTTGTTTAAAGGGTGAATATTAATGTTAAGTATAGTGCTCTGAGAAACTAGAAAGGTATTCAGAGCTAATTTTTATTGGTTTCTGTTCTAGTCTTTAAATTATGAGTGGATCTGTTTAACAAAGTCATTTTTTATGCATGTTAAGTATGTATTTATAGAGATGGAATTTCACTATGTTGCCCAAGCTGAACTCGAACCCCTGACCTCAAGTGATCCTCCTGCCTTGGCCTCCCAAAGTGCTGTGAGTACAGGAGTAAGCCACCATGCCTAGCTACAAAGTCAAACTTTAAAGCTTCAAAAATAAGAACCGAAGAGTGAACTCTGGTTTTTATTTGCATGTAGGCCTTCCTGTCATAGCAATAGATGGGATAAAAACAGTAAGATGTATATTCTAGAGACTCACTGACTCTACTGCCTTCTTTTGGGAGTGCCTGAGTCAACTTCAAAAGCAGTTTTGCCTTGCTGAGTGTCATTACATATCTCAAACACACAGTGTTAACCAAACATAGCAAGTGTCAATGCAGGGACACAGACATTCAAAAATGACCTCTACAATATTCATAATGGCAAAGGCAAGTGGTATAATTAATTCTGCAGAAATTAATTTTTTAAATTTCATACAACAGTGACAGGTATAAATAAGGTAGCCACAGCATTTGTAGACAATCTGGATGGGAGATAAGGAGGCCACATAATTTTATAAGTGAAAACAAATAATAGCTTAATATTCTTTTGAAGTTAAATTTAAGACTAGGAAAGTAAAGCAGTTCAGGCAGTCATCTAAAGCAAAAACATAGTTAAGGTGAAAAGTTCAAGCTTCTCTGACACCAGCGCAGCTTCCATACTAACAAAAAATTCTCGCTAGAAGACAAAATGAAAGGAAGAGAAAAAAAGAGAACTAATATCTATTCAGTACTATAATAATACTATTTATTATGTTCTATGAACTTTTCTATAATATCATCTAACATAATCTTTCAATAGCCCTGTCTGGGAAGCATCTATCATATGATTTTATAGATGATGAAACTAAGGGCACATTTACCAACTACAAGAATTGGCCAAGTCAATTAATTGTACTGGGTCTATAAAAATATTACTGCATTTCTACCAAAGTAAAAAGAGCTGGCTGGGCGCGGTAGCTCACGCCTATAATCCCAACACTTTGGGAGGCTGACGTGAGAGGATTGCCTGAGCCCAAGGGGTCAAGACTAGCCTGGACAACTTGACGAGACTTCATCTCTACACTAAATCAAGAAAAATTAGCCGGGTGCCTGTAGCTCCAGCTACTTGGAAAGCTGAGGCAGAAGGATCTCCTGAGCCCAGCAGTTAGAGGCTGCAGTGGCCGTGAGTATGCCACTGTCCTCTAGCCTGGGTGACAGAGTAAGACTCCAATTAAAAAAAAAAAAGAGCTGCAGTTTCCTGCTACTTTAAATACTGAAGCATATTTAAAGCCATTTCCCCTTGGCATAGAACACTGTGGATTCAGTGTAATTCCATGATGCCTTTGCTCAGAGACTACTGGAAAACATCAGGAACAAAGATTAGATAATACCTGATCTTCAGAGTAAGTAACAAGAGGAAAACTACATATAGTTTCTGAAAAATAAAAACAGACAGTATTCCAAAGTTAATTCTGCATATCAAAATGGCAGTTCAGAAAAAAATTATAGGCTCAATCTAAAACTACACTGGATATGAATTTGGGGGCAATATTTTTAAAAAGAAAAGACTGAAGTTTAGAACATTTGTGTTAAACATCAACATGTAATTTCCAGAATAATTAATGAAACAATTCCAAGAAACTTTTGGTTGGTAACAGATATAATGAGTAAAATAAGAGGATCCTTTAGAAGAGTACCACAGTCTAGGTGCCCTTAAAATACACAGTAACTGAATTGAAGGGGTTCTATGCTATCTGCTTCATGCACGAAGGTAGACAGAGTCTGAAACACACCAACTTAATATCATGTCTAAGCTTAGGAAAGGTGTATTTACCCAGCGTAAAAGGTGATTATGATTGATCACTTGATCATCTACCACCAAGATAAATTTATTATTAAAGTCAGGCAAACTATTCAGTCACCAAGTACCTTACTTGAGACAAGTCCAGAAAATCCAGAGAAATAAAATAAAGATAAAGTAGTAGGGCCAGGCGCAATGGCTCACGCCTGTAATCCCAGCACTTTGGGAGGTTGAGGCAGGTGGATTGTTTGAGTCTAGCAGTTCAAGACCAGCCTGGGCAACATAGAAAGACCCCATTTCTACAAAAAAATAAAAAAATTAGCTGGGCATGGCGGCACATGCCTATAGTCTTAGCTGCTCAGGAGGCTGACGTGGAAGGATCTCCTGATTCCAAGAGGTAGAGACCACAGTGAGCCTTGATCTTGCCACTGCACTCCAGCCTGAACGACAGAGTAAGACTTTGGCTCCAAAAAACAATAGGAGGTAGCAGGGGTTACCTACAAATCTAGTCTGTAACTGGATATATCATAATTTTGATAAATGCTTTCTAAGGTGATTTTACTGTATTTTGATACTAGGTTCATATTCTAAGAAGCAGTGTAGTGTACCACCGAAATTGCAATGTCAAAATGACCTGAGCTCAAATCTTGGCTCTTTCACATACTTTCTTATGTAGGTTCTGCAGTTGATATATAAGGTAAAAACTGTACCATCAGTATTATTTGAAAACTCTCATTAACTGCCCATTAAATATACTCATTTTGAGAGTTCTGTTTCACAGAGTGACTGAATTCAGAAATCACACAAATGTTTTATTGCTTGGATAATTTCAGCAAGAGTGTAATTTGTCGGCCCTTCTGATTTTTGGTCATCATGTTCATCTACTACGGATGATTTTTATCATTAAAAAAATTTTTTTGTGCCAGTTATCAACTTATTGTTCCAATTTATCCTTCACTGTCTGCTCTAGAAAAACAGATCCAAGGTTTTAAATATTTTTCTTTGCCAGCAGACATGTTAAGCTACATTAACAAAGAATGCTAGAGAGACACACAGCTTTCCCAGTGCCCAACTCCTGCAGCTCGGTTGGCTTCTCCAGCATTCCACCCGTCCCCCACCCAATGTTTTTGTAGCAGAGTGCCTCTGGTGAGATACTTCCCCATGAATAGCTTTCCCTGAAACCCAGAGGGCAGATTTCTAGCAGGTTCTAACCTTTAGTAAGCCATGGTCATGCCAGCTCCAACAAGGTCTAGAGCTCAACCCTAGGTGTGCTATCTTAGCCCACAGGGGTTGTGACTTGTTTACATCTGCTAGTCTTATATCATTTAGAATTTTCTTTACTTCTTACAAGCCAATACCTCATTCCTCCAAACCAATGTTACAGTGAATAATTATTTATATTAAATTTTCCCTATTCAAAGTACTGTGGCTTCTCTCTGATTAGACCTAGACTGAAACATTATTACTAGCCATTTCCTTAATATCCTCAATTAATTCTTCAATTCCTTCTAGAATGTCAACCAAACCATCATCATCCATTTGTCTGGCTACCTGGACCTTAAGAATCTTAAAAAACCTTAAAAATCATCCACTAATCTTTTTACAGGAATCACTAACATGCTTAACTATTTTAGGATATATTCCTTTACTATTACAAAGGCAGCAGGAATAATTGTGGGAAACAGATTATTGCCTCTCTTTTCATAGGTTTTCAGGCATATGTTCATTGGGTAGAATAGCATTCATACTATATACATTGTTATTGCTCTCTCACTCACCTCTCTCTCTCTTTTTTTTCTAAGCACTATAGTTGAATGATCACAAATTCAGTCTATTGACTGTATAGCCTCATAAAGTTATTCAACCTATGTAAGTCAGTTTCCTCATCAGTAAAAAGGGTATAATATCTATATTACAGAGTTAATGTGGATTAATATCAATAAGTAATTAAACAAATCATGGTTAATTATTTATTCTTAATAAATGCTTAGTTTATATTTTAATAAAGCCTGTCAGATAAAAAGTTCACAGGTAACATCTACTGTAATAAAATTATTGCCATATGAGTTTGGGCTCTGAAGGAAAAACAGTTTGTTCTTGGATTAAAGCTGCTAAAGTAGGAGGAGACAAGATATTTTTGGCCAAAGTTGAGCAAATACCTGAGAGCATATATTAAAGCAGAGTAATTAGAATAATTCTGCGTATATCATAGGTTAGGGTTCCCAAACACCAGTCATAGAACTGGCTGCATCAGATTCCTTTATAGAGCTTTAGCAAAATACAAATGCCCAGATCCCACTGCAAGAAATACTAATTTAGTAGGTTTGGGGTAGGGTCCAATTGTGTGGTGTGTTTTTTTTTTTTTGAGTTTGAATCTCACTTTGTTGCCCAGCCTGGAGTGCAGTGGCACGCTCTCGGCCACCGCAGCCGCGACCTGCTGGGCTCAGGAGATCCTTCCGCCTCAGTCTTCCAAGTACCCGGAACTACAGGCACGCGCTATAACGCCAGGCTAATTTTTGATTTACTGTAGAGACAAGGTCTCACCAAGTTGCCCGGGTGGGTCTCGAACCTGTAGGCTCAGGCAATCCACTCGCCTCAGCCTCTCAAAGTGCTGGGATTACAGGCTGAGCCACTGAGCCCGGCCTGTATTTTTAATAATTTCTCAAGTAGTACTGAAGAGTGAGCAGGTTTGAGAGCCACTGTATATACTACATTCATTTTATACTTTAGGCCAGAGTATAGGGCATAATTAGTTATTCTTTAATAATCTGTTCTCATCTTCCTATGACACTGGACAAAGAATGTAGGCAGGATACATTAAGAACATACTCCCAAGGCCTCTTGCAGATAATTACTTTGGATCTAAGATAGATATATAGATTCTATTCAACTCCATCAACAGAAGTAAACTTTCCAAAAGCCTACACAAACTAAACTGCCTTGAAGAATTTTCAAGACCATCACACTGGATATATCAAGAAAGATGGAGGTTTCTTTCAAGATTAAATAGTAAGGAAAAGTAGAGGAAAGAAAATAGAAGTAAATTCCTGTCTGTGTTAATTATCATCCAACAATCTCGTCAGGAGAGTGATAAAGTTAAAATACTATTTATAACAGTGATAGGAGCCAGGCAATGTAAAAGCAATACTTGGTTACGCACTTTGCCATTGTTTCTGCAGACAGGTCTTCAGAATTCCTGACTTTTGTTTCACCTAAAAAAAAATGTTGAAAATAAAGTTCACAAGGATAGAAATTATAAAAGCAACAGTATTCTCTTTTTAAAATCTCACCTTTGGACAATGAAGTAGGGACTTTATAATTTTATATGATGGGTTTAGCAAGGATTTTCTATATTACAGACACATTTTTATAGTTAGCCTAGGGAGGATGGTTACAGTAGCCTACTAAAGACTTATGCACATTTTTTATACATTACTAGCACATTAATTTAGTTAAGGGACATTTTCTTAGCTTATAAATATATAAAAATGTATAATGTATATAAAAACTTAATATACATATACACAAACACATTGATAAAGACTAGAAGCTAGGACTTCCCCCAAAATGCCCAAATGGAACAGACCAGGTTATTTTATGGCCACAATGAAATTTGTAATAGTTAAGACTATTGAAAGAGGTTTGGTGACAATGTCACTGAGTTAATGGCTAATTAAAGAACTTTACTCACCATGACTTCGCAGATCCAAAGCCACAATCCTACACTGAACTCTACTAATAATTGCTGCCTAGGAGGAAAAGGAAAAGCAGCAGTAAGATACATTTGGGATACTATATTTTGACAAATTACCAATGGTAACTTTGTTAAATGAATTGCCATCAGAATTAAAAGAATCCCTCCCAAAATTAAAAAAAGACTTTCCACTTTTAAACAGAATGAAAGCATGATGCTTCTTTGCTTTTTTGGCACATATTCTGGGGTTTTGTCCCAACTTCAAAATATAGCTGTATCTACCTAAATCCCTCTTTCAACCTTAACTCTAACTCTTACTTTCCTGAAAGACAGAGTGAGTACCTTTAGGCAGTGGCCCTCTGAGTTCTACTATTACCTATGGTTTTCATCCATATTCCTTGGATATCTTTTCCTTACTCTGAAGACAGAATCCCTTAGGGTAAGGAATGTGAGTCAGTTTATATCTTGGCTCAGGACAGCACACAAACATGATGTTTAAATTATGTAATAATCTTGAAAGTAGTACAAGTCATGAAATCTACCAAAGACTCACTTAAGAAAGACAATGCAGTACTGCAAGCTTGTGCCACAGTTAAATAAAAATGTACTGGAAAAGAAATCATAATATCATTGGGAAGGTACAACTTTACACAGGTTTAAAGAAACCTGAAATAACAGGATCTTCTTCCTCAACTGAACTAGATTATTTGACAATAATACATCACAATTAGTGTTAGTAAACGTCACCAAAATTTTTTGGCTTTTAAGAATAAAATAATCTGGCCGGGCTCGGTGGCTCAGCCTGCAATCCCAGTGCTTTGGAAGGCCAAGGTGAGTGGACTGCCTGAGCCTGCAGGCTCGAGACCCGCCTAGGCAACTTGGCGAGACCTCATCTCTACAATAAATCAAAAATTGGCCGGGCGCAGTAGCGCGTGCCTGTAGTTCCAGCTACTTGGAAGGCTGAGGCGGAAGGATTGCCAGAGCCCAGCAGGTCAAGGCTGCAGTGGCCGGGAACGGCCACTGTACTGCAGTCTGAGTGACAGAGTGAGACTCCAACTCAAAAAAAAAAAAAAAGAAAAAAAGAAAAAAATAATCTAACTCTTAGATTTTATGGAAATTTGAGGCCAAGAGGAAGACAATTATTTGTCCAGGGTCTTAGTAAGTTAGCAGTAAAAACAGAACTAGAACCAAGGTAAGTTACCAATATAACAGTCAACATATATCACAAAACAAGTCAGATTCTTAAATCACATTTGAAAAAAAATCACCTAGAAAATCAAATCTTTTTCTACTTTTATTACTCTAAGTAATGAATATCTTTAAAGGCAACAATGGAAAGAAATTCCACTATACTCTGCTGTTTGTTCCTGAAAGGTATCTGCTAATGTACAGGAGTTATTTTACGTATTATGGTGATAGCAAAGCTTTGAATGCCAGAAACAAATCTATATTTTAGAAGTTTTGGTTTTAGCAAAGTCAACTTAATTAATCTTTCCTTTAAGGCTTTTACTTCTTTTGGCTAACTTTAAGGTCTGTCCCAAGGTCATTTCTTAATATGCTTATGGTTTGCTTTTAAAATTCAGTCCTTTAAGACATTTGGATTGTTATTTTCATAGTATATTAAATTCTTTTTTACATATGGGCTTATTTCTTATTCTGCCAATACTCTACTATTATTTGATAAGAATTTTAGAAAATGTTTTGATATCTGAGAGGGCAAATGACCTCTCGTTCATTTTCAAATTTTCTTGGTTATCCTTAGGCATTTATTCTTGTGTGAATTTCAGTTTGTTAATTAAGTCTCATGAAAAGGCCTATTGGGATCTTAGCTAGGTTAGCTAGATTCATAAAGGAACAGGATTTACTTCTCTATTCAGATTTTCCTTAAATCTTTCTGTGAAGTTTTATTGTCTTTTTCTTTCCTAAGAAACTAGGTGTCACACTGTTACCCAGGCCAGAGTGCAGTGGCATGGTCATAGCTCACTGTAGCTTGACTTTCTGGGCTCAAGTGATCCTTCATCCTCAGTTTCTGAAGTAGCTAGGACATGCCACTACACCAGGCTAATTTTTCCATTTTTTAATTTTTGTAGAAAAGAGGTCTTGCTACGTTGCCCAGGCTGATATGGAACTCCTGGCCTCAAGCAATCCTCATGCCCCACAGGCTCCCAAAGTATGGGAATTACAGGCCTGAGCCACTGAGCCCAATCAATTAAATACTTTTTGATCATTTAAAAAAATGACTATAAAGATTTCCCAAGTGTTTTATAATTTGTTTTCTGTTACTAAAGCCAAAACAGAAATCCTTCCTCTTGATAGATACTAGATTTCTGGTGAATTTCTAGATTTCTGGGGTTTTTCTCTCCCCAAGCCACAAAACATTAGATGGAAAAGGAGTTCTACTTAGGTACAGGGATTTTACAGAATAATGAACAAGAAGGAACTTTAAAGGATATATTCACAATCAGAACCCTCCAGTGAGATGATGCTCACTTTTCCTTTGCAGAGGGCTTGGATTGCTTTGTAATAGTCCTAATCTTTAGAAGTTCTGCCTTATGTATATCAAAAATAGGTCTTAATGGTTTCTGCCTTGAGTCTTTCCCTTTAGGCAGCATAAAACCAGTCTTCAAAAAAACATGCACACTGGAGTCAGATACAGGTATGTCTGAGTTTTGGTGCTGCCACTGGCTAGGCAATTTCTCCAAATGTCAAAGCCCTCATATGCCCAATCTCGTAGGATCACAAAAAAATTAAATGGGATCATGCACTTAAGCACTTAGCATAGTACCTGGTACACAGTAAATGTTTAAAACATGTGGCTACATTTTCTCTATTACAGTTGAAAACAAATACCATCTCTCTCAAGTCTTTCTTTTTTTCAAGCCAAACACTTTCAGTTCTTTCAACTGTTCTTTACTTTTTCAAGTACTCTAATCCTGGCTGCTCCTTTTTGGACAAGTCCCAGTTTGCCAATCTCTCTTTAACCTATGGGATCCAGAACTGAATACAGACATTTTCCTTTGAAAATAGTTTCCCTGACAGTGTGGACTTAGGCTGAGATCAGATATTCAGTACTGGGATCTCACTTAGAACTTGGAGAACATGATGGTTTATTGTTGTCTTTCCTTGCCCCTGTTCAGTTTTGCTCCCCTTCCTCTCCTTCACACCAGATGATAACAAAACATCTCCACAGTAAGTGCCTCTGCCAGCCCAGCCCGGGAGTGCAGGTTGTCTTTGCCATCTGGTTTACAGTACGGTGCGCGGCGTTAGGCCACAATGCAAAAACACTTCCATTTTTAGGGGTAGTAGAAACTGTTTTGTGTTGATAGGAGGTTTGTTTGGTTGTCAAAGGATATACAGCAACACCTGTTAATTTGGGAGCCCATGTCGTCATTCAGATGTGTACCTCTACAATTGTACAAAGTATCAGATTGTACTCTCTGTGGGTTGTGCTTGCCAGACAGGTCTTAGATTGTATATTTTTTGGAAAATCTTATATACTTTCTTGGAAATCATTGTGAAAACATCAAGAAATCAGGATAGCCATCTCTCTAACGTCCATTTGAAATCTACTAATTTCATGTTAGTGGGACTGTTACGTGTCACCAAGCAGGACTCTATTTAAAACAAAATTTAAAACTACTTGTGGCCTATATGTGTTTAATCCTGGTTAAAAATAAATCTTTATAATGCTGTTTTTATTCAACACTTAACCAGCTGTAAAACACAGACCTTTATCAGTGGCAGGCAGAGAATTTCAGGATTCATATACAGATAAAGTCATGTTATTTGAAAAGCAGTGTTTCATTATGGAAGAGCTCTCAAGTTGCTTGTTAAGCTAATCTAATTAAAAAGATGTATAAAAAAGAAAAAAGAAAATAGTTTCCATTAAAGGAAAAAAAACAATCTTTAAATTATAAAAATGCAATGTGTGGCGGCAGCTCACACCTTTAGTCCCAGCAGTTTGGGAGGCCGAGATGGGAGGATCACTTAAGACCAGGAGTTCGAGACCAACCTGGGTAACATAGCAAGACCTTGCCTCTGCAACAAATAAAAAATTTAGTCAGGCATAGTGGTGTGCGCCTGTAGTCCCAGCTACTCGAGAAGCTGAGGCAGAAGGATCACCTAAGCCCAGGAGGTAGAGTCTGCAGTGAGCCGTGATAATGCCACTGCACTCCAAGCTTGGGCGAGAGTGAGACTAACTCAAAAAATAAATGTTATAAAAGTAACAAATAAACATACAACTGAAAACCTAGGAAATAGAAAATTATGGAAAAGTTACTCATAAGCTTTCTTCCATGGTGTCCAGGAAAATTATTTTAAAAGGTTGCATAATATTCTGTCTTATAGGCATGTCCAATTTATTTAACTATTTACTTGTTATTGGACATTGAGATTATTAGACAAGTAGCTTCTCCTGTATTTGACATTATTTCCTTGGAACTTAGAGTTCTGGAAGTGCAATTTCTGTGTCAAATGGTATAAATATTTTGATGATTCAATGACAACGCTAAATTATTTTCCAAAAGAGCACTATTCATTTACAATGCCAACAGCAGTGTTTGAAAAGTATCTGTTTTCTGGTACCTTTGTCAACACTGAGGATTCATTTTGAAAAGCATTATTAATTTGATATGTTATAAAATGATACCTTTTATGAAGCATCTGATTACTAGAGAGAATGAACGGAAGTTCCCCATGTCTGTCTGTTCCCTACGAACTATCTCTTCATGTCCTTGTGTCTCCTGGAGTTTGAGATTTTTCTGACCATGTTAGACAACTTCTTTACCTATCAGTCATATGTAAATGACCCACTGTTATATGATAAAGCCTTTAGAATAACTACATACTTTTCTGCTTTCTTAGAATACAGTGAACAGCCGGGCTTGGTAGCTCAGCCTGTAATCCCGTGCCTTGGGAGGCTGAGGTGAGTGGATTGCCTGAGCCGTGGGTTCAAGACCTGCCTGGGCAACTTGGCGAGACCTCATCTCTACAATAAATTTTTTTAAAAAATTAGCTGGGCGTGGTAGTGGCGCCTGTAGTTCCAGCTACTTGGAAGGCTGAGGTGGAAGAATTGCCAGAGCCCAGCAGGTCGAGGCTGCGGTGGCCGGGAGCGGCCACTGCACTCCAGTCTGGGTGACGGAGTGAGACTCCAACTCAAAAAAAAAAAAAAAAAAAAGAATATAGTGAACAGAATCTAACCTTTTCTTAATTGCTCAGGGATGGTATTAACTTATTCAAGGAATAATCATTGAGTATCAATTCATGACAGTCCCTGTGTGCTTGATACATTAGAGTAAATAGGATATAGTTCCTACTCTTAAGGATCTCATGATCTAATATCATAAACATCAACCATAATTGCCCATCTCTTCTTCTGGCTTCAGTATACTTTTCCTCCTGTAATGCTAGTTCATTTGTCCTTCTATTTTGCTGCTTTATTTTTACCAATTATTATATAGGTGAAAGTATGAGGCACATTCTGTCTCTCATTATTATAAGGTACTTGGGTTTATTCCTGCTGTTGTCATAGCTGCTGCTTGCTATAACTGACTTCTGGATCCATAGACATGTTCCAGTGGCATGAGAAAATCTCATCTCTAGAGTCAATTGCTAGAGTACTAACTTTTATGTATCCATTTTTATTTTCAAAGTATCATCACATATAAACATATTCAGTGGGTTGGTTCACTGTGAGGAAAAACAACAAAAATATTATATATAATATTCTCTTACACCTCTCTTGGAAATTTACCCTACATAATAGTATATTATTAAAGGCTCTGAGATGATGTTCTAAATAGATCTATTTAATTTTAACTTTGTCTTCTAAATGTATTTGACTACTCAGTTTCAACAAAAAAGGGCAGGTAAATTTAACCAAAGTCCAAGCTATTAAGTCAATTGAGCAGTAGATAATAATTCTCTGGCTTACAGGGTAAACCAGGTAGGCAAATGGGATATAATGATATATCTATAACAGAGTTTCACAAGGCATAGGATGCTAACAGGTGTTTCAGAAAAAAGAAACTGAGTGGTCAAATACATTTGGAAGACAAACTTATAATTAAATAGATCTATTTAAACCATCATATCAGAGCCTTTAATAATATACTATTATGTAGGGTCAATTTCCAAGAGAGGTGTAAGAGATTATTATATGTACTATTTCTTAAACAAATTTAATCACCAAAATGCCTGTTTCATTACTTTTCATGGAATTAGTAATTTGTAGAATATACTTTGGTGAAAGAAGAACTAGCAGTATCCTTTACAATGATAACAAATATAACATCAGTAGCTATTTCTCAATCACCTCCTATGTGCCAGGCACTTTGCATTTTATTTCATTATTTCTATCTATGGGATAAAAATATTTAATATTGCCAGGTGCAGTGGCTCAGGCCTGTAATCCCAGCACTTGGGAAGGCTAAGGAGAGTAGATTGCTCAAGCCTAAAAGTTCAGGACCATCCTGGACAACATAACAAGACCTTGTCTCCACAAAAAAAAAAAAATTAAAAAAAATTAGCCAGGTGTGATGGCACATGCCTATAGTCTCAGCAACTCAGGACTGTCTAAGCCCAAGAGGTCAAGTCTGTGGTGGGCCATGATCCTACCACTGCACTCTAGCCTGGGTGACAGACACCTCTGACTCAAAAATAAATAAATAATATAATAATAATATCATATATGTCAACAGATAGATTATAATAGCTACATTAAGTCTTTATAATTTACAAACAGTTCATACTCATTATTTTTCACAATATTTAACAAAATCTTAAAAGCTAAGGATAGTAAAGGTTTAAGTGGCTTGCTCAAAGGCTTAAATAGCTTCTTATGACTAGTACTGGTTAAAATCAAGACTAGAAATCACATCTGACTCCTACTTCATTGTTCCTTCCCTTAATGTCAAAAGACAGAGCTGCTGTTTCATGCTGTTTCGTGGGAAGTCTGTTCTAGCCCTACCTAGATCCCTCCTCTCTGAGGACCTGAATATTCAGATAGGTAACATGAGCCCTAATTTTGCACTAGAGTCCTGGGGAACTGCTCTAAAGTTCAAAGAATATAGTGAGGCGACCTCTGGCCTATATATGGAATTCTCATCAAAATTTTACAAAATCTTATGACCCATTAAATACTATCTTTGCAATAAAGCTTTTCCTATTCACTCATGACTTTTTGCCAAATTTTTTATGAGGCAAAGTCTGTAGACACCACCCCTAGCAAATTACAATACAGCTGTGTGAATGTGACATGCCAATTAAGATAGTATCTTTTTTTCTTTCCCCAGTCACACATCTCTTTCATTCCATGTCTCCAATGTGTTAGCCTCCCATCCTGTGACAGTGTGTGTTAGCTTTGAGAAGAGCCAGGCAAGTTATGGCACATGAGCCAGTTCTGGGGGCTCTAACCTTGGTTCAGGGCAACCAGTGCACATTTACTACTACAGCTACTATACTCGGAACAGGCATGTGTTGGTGTTACTTGCTCCCTCAAAAAACATTCCTTAAGGTACATGCCTGTAAGCTATGTAAACAAAATGTTTTAACTTCAGAGATTTGTCCCTATATATTAACTGACTTTGACAGTGCTAACATTAACTTCTACTATCAACAACTTACTTACTGTGAACACAGCCCAGGAAAGGGCAGAATGGCCTCCTCCATGCAGAAGGAGCAGGACTGGACCCTCTGAACCACTCTTATAAACTCGAAAAGTGTATGAATAGTTAAAGATAACATATCCAAGCTTTTGCTCACTGCAGTTCTTATTTAATCATAATAATACTGACTAGAAAACTCAGGCAGCACCGATCTATATGAAAACTGCAGACTTCCAAATGTAACAAACTTAAATAAACATTTCTGCAATACCAACCCTCCGTTTTTGAAGCATGAAATCAGTTCAATGAAAAAAAAAAAACAAACAACAAACTCCCTTTGCCCCAGTGAGGACATAGTCCCTGGATTCCAGAAGAGAAACCAGCTTAACATATTTGACTCATGAAATCGCCCCCTGAGCCCTTAAGAGATACAGTATATCAGCTTCTGGAATCTAATTAGTAATCCCTTCTCCATGCATTAGACTATTATAGCCAAGAAAGATACTGACATGGACCCACAGGTAATACTTTATAAAGAATAGCGGAGGAATAAAATGAAATACACAGCAGGAATAAAGAACATCTTAGAAACAACACAAATCTTTTAACTTAGACAGCATCACATCACAAGCTCTCTAAAGAATAAGAAATTTTGCAAAGGATATATCCTTGCCAGTTTCATTTTCTACTTCTACATCTTCCATGGACTCAAAGTACTGACTCCAAGGAACAGGAGAAAAGTCTCGCTTTCTTCCAGGGCTGAGGGGAAAAAAAAAGAAAGAGAGGTTTCAAGTTAAAAAAAAAATAGTTATGCATAAAAAGATTAAATTTTGGTCAATAAATGCTAAATATAAATCTGAAATGAAAATAGCAAGGGTATTTTCTCTTAAAGATATAAAGAATTCATGACAAAGCATTATATTAAAATGTGTTTAAGTTCAAATACAGATCTAAGAATAAAAATTTTAGGATCTTAGAAAAATAATCATATATTCTAATCACAAATAAACTCCATGTATGTACACCCACAAAACCTGCTAGTTCTTTCTCCTTTCTCTTGGCTGTAGGCTCATTCCTATCCTCCCAACTCACTTTAATATCATTCCTACTATAATCATTCTTGCTCACTATTTTTTTTTTTTTTTTGAGTTGGAGTCTCACTCTGTCGCCCAGACTGGAGTGCAGTGACTGCTCCTGGCCACCGCCGCCTCGACCTGCTGGGCTCCGGCGATCTTTCCGCATCAGCCTTCCAAGTAGCTGGAACTACAAGCGCGCGCTACCATGCCTGGTTAATTTTTTGATTTATTGTAGAGATGAAGTCTTGCTTGCCCAGGCGGGTCACGAACTTGCTCATTATTATTTCTTCACACCTTTAATCTCATCACCTTTCATGCTTCTTTGCCATTCTCAACCAATCAATATAAAATCTTGACAGGCAAAATGGCAATATAAATAGAAATTTATTTGAAGAACTGTTCATACAGAATTGGAATGGCGTGTCTATTCAATGCAGCATTATTTGTCAGAGAGAAAAGTTGGAAGCAGCCTTAAATATCTATCAATAGAGGACTGATTAAAATTAATTGTAGTGCATAGAAAAATACTATTTTGTCATAAAAACAAATAAATTATACATTGATAAAATTCTTTATAGATGAATGAATAACTTCAAGGTACAGTTAAAAGAAAAAGACAAACATGATATACATGCTACCGCTTGGGTAAAACTGGGAAATATGTACAACTGTTTATATGTTTCCAGTATCTTTGGAAGGATACTGATATAATACTGATAGTATCCTGGAAGGGGAAGTATGACTGGAAAATGAGAGAAAAAATTTTCAATGTATATTCCTTTTCATTTTTTTAAACTACATATTATTTAAAAATATAAAATTACAATAAAACAAAATAAGGGACAGGCATGGTGAATCATGCCTATAATCCCAGCACTTTGGAAGACCAAGGCGGGAGGACCGCTTGAGTCCAGGGCTTTGAGACCACCCTGGGCAACATAGCAAGACTACATCTCTACAAAAAAACAAAAATATCAGTCAGGTATAGTGGCTCACACCTGTAGTCTCAGCTACTCAGGAGACAGGCTGGAGAATCAGGTGAGCCCAGGAGGTCAAGGCTACAGTGAGCCATAATCATGTCACTGCACTCCAGCCTGGGTAACAGAGTGAGATTCTGTCTCTAAAATAAATAAATGAAACAAAAGTAACAAATAAATGTCTATTTGCAACCTATATCTTCAACCTTGGATGGAACACAGGAAAGAAACCCTAAGCCTTTTCCTGTTTTCAGCCTATTCGTCTTCCCAGTAATGGAGGAAATTCAGAACTTTATCAGCAGTAAAACATCATCTCTTACCAGACATCTTCTTGTATATGCCATGGAGCTGAGTGGAGAATACCTACAAAGTATAATACATAGCCCCCTTTTTTTTTTTTTTTTTTTGAGTTGGAGTCTCACTCTGTTGCCCAGACTGGAGTGCAGTGGCCGCTCCCGGCCACCGCAGCCTCGACCTGCTGAGTTCCGGCGATCCTTCTGCCTCAGCCTTCCAAGTAGCTGGAACTACAGGCGCGCGCTACCACGCCCGGCTAAACAAAGCCCCTTTTAAAGACTTAAGTTAATGCAAAAGCACTCTTGATTGGCTATAATACCAGAAAACGTTACAATGGAGCAGCCAGTAAGGGATGTATTTTTTTTCAAAATTCAAACTTTTATTGAATGTATATTCTGTTCTAGGCATTGAGCCAGGTCAGTAGTCCTCAATCTCTATAACAATGAAATCACCCCGGAACTTTAAAAAATACTGATGCTTGAGTCACACCCCAGAATCTGATTTGAAGTGGTCTGGAGGTATGGCCTGGGCACTAACAATTTTTAAATTCCCCAAGTTGAGAGAGGTGCTAGAATACATGATTTGGAATGAGAAAGGAGTTGAAATTCCTTATAGTTCCTGTAAGTTCCATTTCCCTATAACTCCCTACCAATTCCTAACACAGTATGGACTTGGTCAAATTATTAAACTCTGTCTTAGATTAGTGACTGAATATAATGTCTTTTAAAGAATCTAATACATTTGGCACTTGGTAATTGCAGTAAATGGATAATCCTATCTTCTAAAAGAAAAAGTGGCACTATGGAAGTAAACTGCAACTTCAGCCTGAATCCATTTTATGTTTTCTGGTTGTGCTTGAACTCCTACAGGAAAACTAAAGGTAGAACTTCTAATTCTACGTACTCATCAATCACTAGCAAATTCACCTATGCATACACTAATGTGAGTATAACCACCACAACATGGCATGTTATACATATTATAAAAGGTTCAAAGGATCATGAATGAATTTTGATATGTGGACCTTGGATATCATCATAGTAATAGTACATAATATTTGCTGTGCATTACAGTGAATCATTGTGCCAAATACTTTACAGGCATGATTCCATTTAATCCTCACAAAACACTGAGTTATTTTAATACCCATTTAACAAATAAAAAAGTAGATTTAGAGATATAAAGTAACTTGCTCATGGTCACACAAGTACTAAGTGGCAGTGACAAAAGCCTCTTGTCTTTACTCCAATGCTGTTATTACTTCTTAGATCTTTTTTTTCTCACTCTGCCATTTATGCATCTGAAAAGTAATAAGGCTTTAATGTACATTATCAGAGGTTTCCTTTTCAGAGTCTAAATATGCCACAGAAACTTTCTAAGTTGTCCAGGTACCAGTTAAATAAAAATTACTTCTTATAAACAGAAATTATTCATAGGAAAATACCCTCCACTTCTAATTTCCTTCACTAAGGGAAAAAAAAAAGGCTCATATCCTGGACAACACAGTGAGACTTCATCTCGTTAAAAAAAAAAAAAAGAAAGAAAGAAAAAAAGATTTCAGGGACTACCCAACTTATGCCAACTAAATAAGTAATTCTCATTTGGTTAAGGAGTCAATAATTCTACATCTCCAAAGGTTGATCCTATTCCCAGAGATTTTCTAGCATGCCCCTACACCTTCTTCTGGATACATAATTGTTTATATACTCCAATACTTCAATTAATTTTGTAAACAGTAGACATTAAATAGGAAACAAGAACCTTATCCTTATATTCTAGTCAGAACAGACTACTCTGTTTTAGGAATGTAGTTTTGATTCTTTCTTAAAATAGCTTTATATTATTATTTTATGCTTATGCATTTTTAAGCTATAATTTAAGAATTACTGACTTTTTTCCTTCATGGTATCATAATGAAAGAATTTTAAGTAATAAAAGAACTTTCAAAAGTATGCCAAGGTTAAGTTATACCTTAAGGATTTACTGCAGGGCATGGTGGCGCACCCCTGTAGTCCCAGCTACTTGGGGGACTGAAGCAGGAGGAACACTTGATACAAGGAGCTCAAGGCTGTAATGCAGTATTATTCCACCTGTTAACAGCCACTGCTCTCTAGCCCTGGCAACACAGTGAAACCCTGTCTTTTAAATAAAAGGGGGTGTGGGGGGGCTTTATTCATTCAACAAATACTTACCAAGAATCTATTATATGTATAAGACTGGAACTGAGGTGGGGTGACGGGAAATGCTGGGATAATTATAAAACTTGAGAGACAATGCCTCTGCCCTCAAGAAGCTAGTATCAAGTACATAAATATATAACAAAATGTACAAAGAGTTAAATACTCTAAAAAGTACAGCTAAAAGTGCAGTGAAAGTTCAAAGGAGGAAAGAAAAATTACAGCTTGGGGAATAAAAAGGGGCTTCAAATAACAATTAAGCTAGACACTGAAGGACAGATAGAATTTGGACTGATGAAAATAGAAAAGGACAGGGAAGACACTTCAGGCAGAAAGGAGTATGAGTAAGGACCAGCCCAGTGGATTCTCATAGAGGACTCTGAAAACAACAACAAAAACAACAAAAAATAGCTAACTGGAATGAGGTGGGAATAAGTACAGTTTTGAAAAGCTAAAATGTTGGGAGCCAGTCATAGAGGCCTGCCTGTTGACAAAGTCCAGGGGGCTGAAGACCTCGGGTCGCAAAGCGAACCTGGGCAGCTGAGACCCTTGCTTCTTCTACTTTTGTTATTAGTGTAGCCAAAAAGTTCTGTACAATCTGAGGATGGAAAGCAAAATTCCACTTACACCTCCACCACCCCCTGCAAAAAGGCAAGAGAGGAATTCATGAAAAAATTACCTTCCCTTCATTTGAATTCCCCCCTAGGTTTCCACGTCCCTGCCTCCTGGTATTAGATCATGCAATCACTTGATTAAACATTGTAGTTGGGAAAATTGTAAAAAATCAGAAGGTGCTCGATTTAATGTTTGTCAGGGAACTCACTGGCCTTGCCAGGGAATTATAGTAAGAGATTTTAAATATCATGTGTGGGTAGATAATCGCTTGTAAGATTTTATTTCTTCTGATTGGCGACTAATTGGAGAAA
>CAUYQG010015042.1:0-15200 GCA_963574415.1 Tarsius wallacei | reverse complement strand
TGTTGTGGCCCCAGAAGTCCTCTCGCCTAGGTAACGTCCCGGTCCTTGGTTTCAACTCCAAGAGTTTTATACTGGATAAATTCTGAGAATGTATTGGTGTCCTCACAGGCACAAAAAATAAAAAAAAATTTTTTTTTAAAGTCAGGGTGTTTTATGCCGATCAGACCTGGGTTCCTCCTCCTGCTTCCCCCATTCAGCCACCAGAATTTGGGGGAACAGGAGAGCAGGCTCCTGGCGGACTTTTTTGTTTGTTTTCCCAGATGAAAAAGTCCTCAAAGGGAAACATTTTGCCCACATGGAAAAGGTGAAACAAAAAATGGCAGAAGCACTAAAAACCATCAAAATTGATGAATTAAAAAACCTGAGCAGTGGAAAGAGCATCTCGACAGGTGTATTACATCAAACAGAGAGCACTTTGAAGGTGACTGAAGTTTAAACATGTAAGAATAAATGCACAGTCTTTTATAAGTAAGTTCTGGTTTCTTTGGGGTCCCCCTCATACATGGCTGAGTAAAAGTCAGGGTACTGGCCAGGCTCCGTGGCTCCGCCTGCACTTTGGGAGGCCGAGGCGAGTGGATTGCCTGAGCCGGCGGGTTCAAGACCTGCCCTGGCAACTTGGCAAGATCTCATCTCTACAATAAATAAATAAATAAATAAATAAATAAATAAATAAATAAATAATTATCCGGGCGTGGTAGCACACGCCTGTAGTTCTAGCTACTTGGAAGGCTGAGGCGGAAGGATCGCTGGAGCACAAAAGGTCGAGGCTGCAGTGGCTGGGAGTGTGCCACTGCACTCCAGTCTGGGTGACAGAGTGAGACTCCAACTCAAAAAATTAAAAAAAAAAAAATTTTTAAGTCAGGGCGTTTTATGCCGATCAGAACTGGGTCCTGCTCCTGCTTCCCCCACTCAGCCATCAGGATTTGGGGGAACAGGAGGGCAAGCCCCTGGCAGATGAGCAGGCCTAACCAATGAGCAAGGAGGGAGAGAAGGGTCCTCCCGCTCTTCTGCCCTGCAGCCTGCCAAGTTCAAGGCTCGGCTGCCCCCTTGTGCCCAGAGAGCGAAGTCAAGGGAAACAATTCAAAATAGGTCTAGGTCTAGGTCTAGGTCTGGTCCCCAGAGTCGTTCTCCGGTTTCTGTGCCTCCGTCTCCCGAAAGGCACATCCACGACCAGAGACACACATTCTGCAGGATGACCTACCCTGTCCCCAGGGACGCCATCTGTGTCCGGGCCTGTTACTTCCCCACGGAGGTCTTGTTTAAGGCCGATCCTCCGTGGGAGGCCCCCAGACAGCGTTTGGAACAGGCCCGAGAGCAGCTCCTCCTGCCGATGGATTCTGCTTCCAGAGGCTGCTCTGTGCCACTTTGGGGGAGCTTTGGTGCCGAGGGAGGGAGACTGTCGGGCTTGGCACCCCTGCCCCAGGTGCTCCCTGTTGGGACACCACCATCTGGCTGTGCAGGTCCCGGCCCAGGTCTGTCCATCCGAGGCACTTATGGGTAGCCTTCCCGGCAGCCTCTCTGCCCCGGGTACCCTCCACAGTATCACCTGTAGATTTCCTTCTTAGGGCTTCTCACACTCTCAAAGTATCTCCATCCTTTTTTTTTGGCCTATCCTCTGTTTCCCTTCACCCCACCTCTCCCCTCTCCTCCCTTTCCTTCCCCTCCACTCCTTCCTCTGCCATTGAGTCCTTCCATTGCCTTGTATTAGAGTTCCCAAAGTCTGTCTTGTGGTAGAGTCCCAAGCCTACTCAGTGGGAGCTTAGTAAAAGCATAGTGTAGGCAATTTCCGTGAATTGTAAACTCTTCACGGCCACTAGCCACATCTTGTACGTGTCGGTATCCCTTCCCCTCCCTTCTCTTCCTTCCCCTTTCTTCCCCTACCCCACCCCCTTCCCTTCCCCTCCCAACTAAGTGAGGGCAGGGCCTCATTTGACTGTTCTCTGTGTCCTCAGAATGCAAAATAGGGCCTAGCACACAGCAGACACTGAGTACTTGCTTCCTGATTGAGGCTCACCAAACATGTCTGGTCCTCATCCCCAGCTCCCTCCCGGCTTTCCCCGCAGTATCTTCCACAGGAAAGATATCTTCCAGTATCTTCCAGCCCTCCTCCACCTCACATCACTGACTCTCTAGACACCTGGCACTTACTGTTAGCTCAAGACTCAGTTCAGACATACTTCCTGTTTGTGAGGCCTCCCTTACCTCCCCCAAATGAGGCGTTTCTTTTTGAGTGCCCTCACCTCCTAGAACATCACTGCCATTACTGACAAGAGCCCGGCGGGGTCAAGAGTTGTGTTGTACTTATCCTCCCATTCCTAGTGCCTGGTAGATGGCAGATGCTAAATGAATATTTATTGGTGAATTCTGATTACCATAAGGGGCTCCTAGACCCCAGCACCCAATCACCTTCCTTGCTCTCTTTCCCTGCACTCTCCCATAGGGAGCCTGCTAGTCAAACTAAACAGCACTTCCTTCCCCCGGCGTCTTCCTAAGGCTGTGTTTTTAGCAGTGTTGTGTCTTTCAGCAGGAAGACCTTTTCAACCATCTCCCTGCTTTAAGACTCATCTCGGCTGCCACTTTCTTCATGAAGTCTTCCCAGGTTTTCAAGCAGGACCTAATCCCTTCCTCTGCTATTGAGTCCTGCCATTGCTTCGTATTAGAGTTCCCAAAGTCTGCCTTATGGTAGAGTCCCAACCCTACTCAATGGGAGCTTAGTAAAAGCATAGTGTATGCAATTTCCGTGAATTGTAAACTCTTCACGGCCACTAGCCACATCTCGTACACGTCAGTATCACCCTATGTCTTGTGAAGTCAATTCCAATACCTAGTCAGAGTGGGCCCACAAAGTGTGAATGGTGAAGTGAGAATCAAAAGAGCGATGGCCTCCCAATGAGAATCCCAATGTAACAAAAACCAGGACCCCAGAAGAACCAACCCAGGATACATACTCTAATTCTGCGTGGCCCAGGCTGGCCCACCCAACTTCATGCAGTGAGTGTCACTAGGCAACCCAGTAGCCCTCAGGGCACCTGCCCAGGAATCCCTCACCAAGAGGGATTCCCCTCTCATTCTTTGCTTTATGCTTTTCCATCCTATCACAGCTTTCGGGCTGCACACTCCAGGGGACACTTGGAGCTTGGATGGGGTGTTCACACCCAGCCTCTGGTTCCATCTGCTGCAAGCTTCTTTCTCCTGGTGGTCAACTCCTGATCTGATCCCAGCCCCTGGGAATCAACCTCACCCATCACCCATGTGGTGATGGATCTAGCTCGCCCTCTACTACTGGAGTTAACACATGCACACACTTACATACACACGCACTAATACACATACATTCACATATGATGATTAGGCAAAGAGAGTTCTCAGTATAGACAACATATTTCACCTTGTAGTACTGGGTAAAGGATACAAACGAAACCACTGACGTCTGCACTAATGGAGGGGAGAGAGGCAGAACAGGCCCACGGGGTGGAACATGGTCAAGGGCTTTCATGTTGCAACTATGTTTCATTGTGAGGACCAGCCTTGGGCAAAGGTCCTGACGCCTATCCAGGGGCGTAGCTTTACGTAGTCGTCCCCAAATATTTGCTGAGTGAATCGATCACATGTTTTTGCCTATCTCTCAGCTCTAACAGTCACCACTGGTACTCTCTGCGGGCTTGGAGCACTGCCCTTTCCTCCGCACTAGGCACTCTGTGTGTTAGTAGTGTCTTCTTCAGGCAATGTCACAATCTTTGTACCCAAGTGTTCCATTTTTCTGGACGTTCACCAAACACAGTATGCTATCTCCTCCCTGTCACCGCCGGGCCTTGGCACATGGGAATTCCTGCCCCCCCCGCCCCCATTTCTTCACCTGGCTTACCCTTCACCATCCTTTACAACTCACTGATGTGCCACTCACTCCTTCCCAAAGTCTTTGGGTGGTTTGTATGGATCAAGAAAGAAGACAGCTTCCCCAGCTCTCTTTAGAACCATTGGTTTCATGCCTATAAGCGAGGTCAGCCAAAACTGTTACATACCATATGACACACATAATTCCTTATCTAGTGCATTTATATTACACCTTTGGGGTCTCACACTAACCTTGGGGAGGGATGTTATTCTTTCAATTTCAGAGATGAGGAAACTGAGGCTGTGAGATGTGAATGACCCACCAACATTCACAGAGCAAGTTAGGCCAGAGAACCAAAGCTGAAAATTCATGTCTCCTGACGTGGAAGCCTGTGTTCTTTTCTTATCCTTTTGTTTGAAACAGGGTCTCATTCTGCTGACCAGGCTGAACTACAGTGTGGTGTGATCATAGCTCACCACAGCCTCGAATCCCTAGCTCAAGCAATCCTTCTTCCTCAGCCTCCAAAGTAGCTGGGACTACAAGCGTACACCACCACCACACCCAGCTAATTTTTTATTTTATTTTTTTGTATAGTTGAGGTCTCACTATGTTGCCTAGGCTGCTTCTTTTCATTTCATGGGGATGGGGCTGCAGTGCTAGCAGGGGTGAGGATAGAGGTGGCGTATGAGCTCGGAAATGGTATGGTACCAGATTGCCTGAAATAGACAATCACAGGGGACTCTCCCCTCTTCTCTCTGTGCAGCACTGTGGAGCACAGCTTTATTTCTCTGGTCCAATTCTTTGCCCTCCACCCTGAGTCCTTAGCGGAGTATATTATACACCCTTCTGTTTGAGATAAACATTCTGATTTACCTGGCAATCATGTATAATAAGACTCTAAAAGCACTTGCTGGTAAAAGTTCTAAAAACAACTGACTAAATGGAGAGGAAAGCAAATGAGTTGGCAGAATGACAGCTGGAAATAATCTTGCCCCGTGAGCTCCCAGCTCCTTCCAAGCCTGCTGCATCGGTCCCTGCTCTGGGCAGCCAGGAGGAGGATCCCCAGGTAGTCTGAGCAGTCGTTGAAGCAGGTCCCAGCTGTCCCCTGAACCTTCTACAGTGTCTCAGTCTCCAAGTTATTCTCCTGCAGGGTCTCACATAGGAATTTTTCTTCCAAGAGAAACATGGAGACTCTCTTGCCCCCAACCCGTAGAAGCTGATGTCAAAGCCTCTGCCCAGCATCATATGGCCTCTGGGTAAGAGCCGGTGGTACAAGACATCTCGGCAGGTGTCCAAGGTGGGGCAGGCAGACTCAGGACGCAGGGAGGGAATGAGGCAGGACTGCAGGATCCACGCGGCTTCTCTTCCTCAGCCTGATTATCTCTGGAATGGAGGAAAGAGCGGCCAGCGGAGTCATGCTCACCTCATGGGACACATGTATCTCCCCCAGCCATTCTCTGCCTCTCATACACACACTTCCAGAATATCAGAAACAGGTCACCCATTTTACAGAAGAACCTGAAGCCCAGAGAGACACGCGGTCATGACACGAGCTATTGGCAAGGCTACGTCTTGCTGGCCCTATAGTCAATGGCTTTTCCCTCTCAATCTTTCTCTCTCTCTCTCTCTGCAGCATATTCCTGGCAATTAGCTTATCCGTTCTCTGCCTGGTCCATGGCTTAAAACAACTCAGGCAAGTGTAATGAGAAGCAGAAAGTCTGGAATCAGCAGAGCAAAACTACAAAGTGAGCTTAGCAGACTTTGTTGGGGACATCCATTCTCTTCATTACCTTTCCCTCCCATGTCCCTGGCCACATACTCTGTTCAGTCACCACACATTCTTTTCTTACCTGTATACTCTCAGGATTCGAAGCTCATTCATATTGAGGTATGAATAAGACCAGCACATAAAGAGTTACTCTTTCCAGTTTCTCTGTGGGATTTTGCAAAAGTCATTGTCTTAAGCAAAAGGAATAAGGGATTAACAAATAATGTCAGCCATCTTATCTAACTGTCAACAGGGATGTGTATGAAGGGGAACCCCCCAAAACAGGAATTTATTAAAAATTATGTATGTATGCTTACATGTTTAAATTTCATTCACCTTCAAAGTACTCTCCATTTGATGAAATGTTCCTATGGAGATGCTTTTTCCACTGCTCAAATCGATGTTGATGCCTTTTAGTGCTTCTGCTATTTTTTGTTTCCCCTCTTCCACATTGGCAAAATGTTTCCCTTTGGGGACTTTTTTCATCCGAATAAACAAAACAAATTCACTCGTGGTGAGATCAGGTGAATAGGGAGCGTGGGGCACGGGGGTTATGCCATTTGTGGCCAAAAACTGCTGAGCACTCAGTATGGTGTGGGCAGGTGTACTCTTAAATCGCTCATCATGAACTGAACAAACACGCTGAAAGGATCTCGAAAAAAAATTTCATTGAAGCCAAACGTAGTCTATCACAATTATAACAACAACACCAGCTAGTACACTGGTGCAGACAGGTTTCTAGAACACTTACCTAGAGGGAAAAACCTGTACCACAAGGGGCCTGCCCTCCAAAAAATATTTTTGGTTTTTTAGGGTTCCCCCTCGTATTTTGGGAGTGGAGATACTAGGGCAGACCTTCCTGGTGCTCTGAAGTCACACAAGATAAGTCAATTCCGTCCCACCTGCACGTAAGATTGTTCTTAATTCCATCCTCAACTCCAGCCCCAGTGACGGCCTTCTCTGTTTTCTGCTTTCAGCAGTGAAAAGTCACCTCATGAGACCCACAGAAAGACGCCATAGGTTTGGAGTCAAAAGCCTGGAGGTTACAGCTGGAGCAACTCGGACACTGACCAGACAGAATGGATGCCTGCCATGAACAACCAGCCGGCTGTTGTCCCACCTGTTCTGCAGATGCTTGGGTTCACACCTGGGCATTTGGGACAGTCTCTTTCTGGCTCCAGGTTTGTTTCTAACCATGTATTTCTGTTCCATCCTTTGGTCTTTAAGGATTTGCTCTTTCTCCTCTCCTCATCTTCTTGCTGCTCCACTGACCTCCTTCTTGGTCTTGGTTCTTGATCTCCATCTTCCTCAACATTTCTACAGAAGCCCCCCAGAAAATTCTTGGCTCAGAGCTAAGCAAAACTCTGGTATCCTCAAGGTGCAAAAGCAAACACCCAACTCCTACCTAGGCCTTTTGAGCTCACACACACATTGCACCACTGGAGACCAGTCACAAGCCCCCAGCATCTTCCTCAGCTCTTTTTTAAGTACCAGGAGGTTCTTTTCCATGTTGTCTGTGGCCAGGTCACAGGCAGAGAGGAGCTGATTGTAGTGAGCCCAGAACCAGTGTCAATCAGGAGATTCCAATCAACCTGCCTGCTTTAGAACAAGAACATTCTAAGTCCTCAGTACCAAAGCATGGGGCTCTGAGGTCCATGTTTCCCAAAACGATCTACATTCTCTAAACCACTTGATTGTTTTGCTTTAGGGAGTCAACCATTTGGGGATGCAGACTCTAAGGTTTGGGATTTTGCCTGCACTGACAGCCTTAGGCATCCCTGAACACAGTCCCTAGCACTGACACGGATGGTTGAGTAAGGGAGTGTCAGAAACAGGACAGCGTTAGAGGGTGGGCAGCCATTAATAGAAAATCAGCTTTGTCATTTCAACTGCTAATTGACCACTGTAAATAAATTGGTCAGAGATACCTGGTCACATTCCTGGGGACACTGGCTTTTCTATTTCAAGCACTCTTCACTGATGTGTTATATGGCCCCACTGGGACCATCTGTAACATAGCCTCAAACATTTTTAAGCACCAATTCTTTTCCCAGAACCTTGGTGGCAGCACGGAGACTAAAAGAAAAAAATAATCCTACTCACAGAACCCTTGGTTTCTTATTCTTATCTTACCTTCTCTCCAGCCAGGGAGAGAGCTGGTTGACACAAAATACCAAAAACACTGGGATCCTCGCAAAGGGTTTCCAAGATAAACAATAAGGCACTAAGGAAAAAAAACCCAGCTGGACCCAGGGGGTCCTGTTATAATTGCCCCACTGGCCCAGCCTCTAATGTATTGTTCAGTCAGAAGCATCTCTCTCACCTGAACCCATCTGCCTGAGCAGAGAGCGTTCACCATCTTATTCCTGAACTACACGGGGTTCTTAACTGGCTTCAGATGGCAGAGCCCCTGGAAGTCTTGGTCTTTTCTGTAAAACACCAGGAAATAGTCATCTCTTTAATTAGACTACACAAATTATGAGCATGTGTGCAAGCAGGAAGCATGCCACTGTAGTAGTCAGGCACACGCAATGTGGAAGCAGAGTCACACACATGCAGATCTAAGGAAACATGGGCTACTGACCTGAGCATGCGTGTGCACTCCTGAGTTCCACAGCTGCTCTCTGTTTATGCCCTGTTCATTTGCTTCAACCACAGGGTAGGTGGCAGATACATTGAGGCAGGTTTCAAAGGTTTAAGAGAATTTTCAGGTAGAGCATTTTTAATCGGGAAAAGTCCATCTACGGGGTTATGTTTTTTTCTCGTGTGAATCGTGGAAAGACACCCATGATTTGATTAAAATGGTGTAACCCGTCTAGTACTATTCTTTCCCTAGGGGCACATCTGAAAGCCATCCGTGCCAATGTTCTTATGAGCCACCGTGGTAATTGGGCAGGAGATGGAGGGGCCTTCCTACTCTTCCCCATGCCTCTCAGCTTCCCTCAGGACCATCAAAGACCACAGCTCTCACACTTCATGTCAGCAGAAAATCTTGACCTCAGAAACCTGAGACTTTGAGGACCTTCCATCATGTACCGAGTACCAGATTAAACAAAAATCTTCCTGCAAGACAGTTCCACACACCAAGATCCAAAGTCCCTTTCAGTTACCTGGTAGTCCTTCCTAACCCTGATGGAAATCAGAACCCAATTTGAAGCTTGCAAGGCCACCCTGCCCTCCCACAAACCTCTCCCAAGGTTGAAGGAGACCAGCATCTGATTTTAAAGTGGCATTGTAGTATTTCACCAGGGATTCCGGCCAAACTTGAAGTTGTCCAGACAGGCGGTGGGCTCAAAATCCACCTGAAAGATATCAGGTTCCGTGCATTCCTGAAGAGTTATCGAGGGCAGTGAGTTTGCTCCGGGAAAGAGCAAACCATCTGTTCCTCTGGGTCCTTTGACCAAACTTAGGTTTGGTAACTCTTTTTCCTCCTCCAGCTCTACCCCTAGACACTTGGATGGAGAACTGACCAGCCAATGAAAGGAAGTTTCCTGAATCTTCCTCTCCCAGGTATTCACATTGGTCACAATCACCTCTTCCTCTTTCCAGTTCCTTCTCCAGCACAGACACCCCCTTCACCCTCCCTGAACCCCCAGGCTTCTCAGTGGCTTTGGGCTTCCAGTCTCCCTTGTGCTCTCTTCTACAGTGGGTTTTCAGACTATTTAAACAGCACACCTAAGCTTTAAACAAAATCTCCTACAAACCCCTAGTAGGTATGAGTGATAATAGAACAAAGATGTCTTAGTTGGTTTTTAATCTTTAGTGTTTTCTAAACCACACCCCACCCCCTCAACACAGCACCCTGGTTTCTGCCCCAGACCACTGAGTGGATGCTGATGGTATTTAGTAAACCAGGAAACACAGGAAGAAGATCAGGTTGAGCTGAGGGCTGAGGAGGATGAGGTGATAAGAAATGGTGAGTGTGATTTGGAACATGCTTGGCTTGAGGCTGAAGAGTCTAATCTAACCCAGATCCAGACCTAAAATCCATGGAGAGATCGCAGCTGAAGCTATAGAAACTGTGGGATGCACGTGCAAGAAACAGTTGCTCTGTAACTGCACTAACTTTCTTCTTCAAGTTCCCATTTAAATGAATAGTAGATGTTAAATCTCAGTTGTTTGGAGTCTTCCTTCACAGGGATGGGGGTAAGGGTGGGCTACTTGGTGCCGGGCACAAGGGCTGGCATTTGTCCAAGCTGCAGGCAGCTACTGAGATTACATTATAAAATTTGGTCGCAGATCACAGATTTTAAAAGACTGCCACATTCCCTTTACCCAATCTGTTTTGCTTTTTTTCTCTCTCTTCTAATCCCATTCTACATTTTTATGAACTGAATTGTACCTTCCTCCCTCTCCTCTCCAAATTTGTATGTTAAAGCCCTAAGCTCCAACATGACTAATGTATTTGGAGACAAACCCTTTAAAAAGGTAATTAAGGTTAAGTGAAGTCATAAGTGTGTGGCCCTAATCCAATAGGACTGGTGTCCTTATAAGAAGACGGAGAGACACTTGGGATGCCCACACAGCTAAAAGGCCATGTGAAGACATAGTGAGAAGGCAGTCGTCCGCAAGCCAGGGAGAGAGGCCTCAGGAGAACCCAACCCTGCCAACAGGTTGGCTTTCTGAACCTTCCTGACTCTTCCTCTCCCAGGCATTCACTTTCTCTCCCAGGGAAGAGAAACTAGGGAAATATAGAATTATTAGTTATTAGGTAATCTTTGACTTCCAACCTCCAGGACAGTTAGAAAACAAATCTGTGCCACTGAAGTCATCCAGGCTGTGGTCTTTTGTTATGGCAGCCCTAGCAAACTCATACACCATGTGGGAGAAAGAAAATCAGTCATTCTTCTACTTCTCATGATACACTGGACTGTGAAACAACCATCAAGATATTTTTTGCCTCCAGCACCATGTTGAGAATGAGTCTGGGATACTTTCTAGGCCATATCCAGGGAAAGGGCACATGTTCCTAAATAAGTGAAAATATAAAAGATATAAATATGTAATTAATGATGCAAATTTAGTTAATTTATATATTGAACTCTATAACCTGAAAATAGAAAACATAACTGCTTTTTAAGCTACTCATGGAATATTCCTAAAAAATGACTGTATATAAGACCACAAAGAAATTCTAAAAATTCTAAAAATTCTTAAAATGTGGAAATAACATAAAGTATTATGTGACCAAAGTACAACAAAATAAATGTTTATTACAAAATCAAAAAGCAAGAGGCTCTACCACCCAGAAATTTAAGTTTTTTTTCTTAAACACTCTTGGATCAAAGAAGAAGCAAAAACAATTGGAAAATACCTAGGTTTTAAAAAAATCCTACACATAAGAGTATATAGGCACAAATAAAGAAGAGAAAAATGTATAACTTTAAATACTCTAATAAACAGGAAAAATTAATATATGATTTAAGCATCCAAATCAAGAAGGAAAATAAAAAAGAATAACAAATACATTTAAGGAAAGTGTAAGAAAGCCAGGCATGGTGGCTCACGCCTGTAATCCCAGCACTTGGTGGGCTGAGGTGGGAGGATCGCTTGAGCCCAGGAGTTACAGACCAGTCCGGGCAACACAGTGAGATCTCTTCCCTACAAAAAAAAAAAGAAAAGAAAATTAGCTGAGTGTGGTAGCATGTTCCTGGAGTCTCAGCTACTTGAGAGGTAGAGGTGAAAGGACAGCTTTGAGCCCAGGAGGTCAAGGCAGTGGTGAGCAATGATAGAGTGACTGCACTCCAGGCTGGGCAACAGAGTGAGACCCAGCCTCAAAAAATAAATAAAAGAAAATAAAGAAAATGTAAGGACAAAATTAATGAAGATAAAAGTTGACATTAGTAAATGAAAGAAGAAATGAGTACAGAAGCCAGATTGGAGTGATGGAGGGAGCCAAAGGTGAAGTGCAGACAGAGAATGCAAACATTTCCAAAAGCTTGGCTGTCAGTAGGAAGAAAACAGGGTGGGAGCTAAAAGTGGACGAGCTTCTAACAGAGAGAGAAACACTAAATATCTTGACAGTAGAGGAAAAGGCAAGGACAGGTGCCAGTACAAGTCAAATTTATAAGAGATGAGTAGGAAACTGAGAGTTCACTGCTGAAAATGGCATTTTTTCCTGAAAATAATGAGTATGGAGGTGCAGGTGTTTGAGACTCAAGGTGAGAACACTCTGGCAAATAGAAGGCAAAAATGAGGGAAATACAGAATTATTAGGTATTGTTGAAGGCCAAGGTAACTTGGCAGGAACTTGCCCAAAATGTGATGGTCTCCAGTGTGCTCAGCAGTCTGGGTGCAGGAGAAGAGAAGATATTGGATTGATAGAAGGTTGGGAGTTTCCTGGCAAGTGGAACAGAAGTTAAATGGGCAACAAAGGTAGAAGAGACAACATATATTCATTGATTCGAAATATGTTCATTAAGCACCTATTATGTAAGATAATAGGTTAATGTGTAAGATTATTACACATCATAATGTATACAATGGGGACAACTTCCTGATCGCAGCACAGGAAGGCAGAATCCAAGCAGAGCCCGGCTCTCCCACTGAGCAAAGAAAGCAAAGACTGGTGTCAGAACTGCCTAAGCAAATGGAACTCCTGGGGCTGGCTACCAGGGGGGAGGGAGTTACACAAAGGGTCCCCCAAAAGTCTACGTGTGAGGGTGTGCTCATTTGTTAGGGCTGCTATAACAGAGCATCACAAACTGAGTGGTTTAAATGGGGGTCCCTAACCCCCAGGCCACAAGCCGGTACCGGTCCATGGCCTGTTAGGAACCATGGGCCACACAGCAGGAGGTGAGCAGTGGACAAGTGAAACTTCATCTGTATTTACAGCTGTTCCCCATCGCTTGCATTACCACCTGAGCTCCACCTCCTGTCAGATCAGCGGTGACTTTATATTCTCATAGGACCACAAGCCCTATTGTGAACTGCATGAGTGAGGGTTCTAGGTTGCGTGCTTCTTATGAGAATCGAATGCCTGATGATCTGAGGTGGAGCTGAGGCAGTGATGCTAGCGTTGGGGAGTGGCTGAAAATACAGATTACCATTAGCTGTGAGGATTGACTGCACAGAGACCATAATAAATCAGTTGCTTGCAGATTCATATCCAAACCCTCTCAGTGAGTGGCAAGTAAGTTGTACTTCAACTGTACAGCTGCATCTGGTGGTATAATTATTGTATAAGCATGTATAATTATGCATAATATGATATTATATAATTATTTATGTTGTATAATTATGTACAATTATTTCATTATATATTAAATTGTATTTCATTATATATTTATTATATATAAATATATATTTACATTCTATATTATATATTTACATGTTATTTAATTATATATAAAAATATTGTTATACATTTCATTATATATTACAATGTAATAACAATAGAAATAAAGTGCACAGTAAATATTATGCATTTGAATCATCCCAAAACCATCTGGCCCCTCCCACCCCAGTCTGTGCAAAAACTGTCTTCCATAGCATGTATTTTTTTCAGCATTCAGCTGAGATACAAGAAAAATTATGCTTTGGGAATAAGGATCATGCCCTAGAATAAAGGCTACTTTAGACACACCCTAATAAAACCTAAAACAAGGCTAAGGAAAACCTCTAATAAATTAACTACCTTCCCCAAAAATGCAACACTCTTTAAAGAAAAATACCACAATCCATACTCCTTACAATGTTTCACTTGCAATAACTCACCTACAATAAAAATAAATTATGAAGACTGTGAAGAAGGAGGAAAAGGCTACCCATAAAAGTAAAAGATATCAATGGAAACAAACTCTGAGATGATCTAGATGTTGAAATTAGCAAAACAGGATTTTAAAGCAGTTATTAGAAATGTGCTAAAGGAGTTAAAGAAAAATATAATCTCAATGAGCAGCAAACAGGGAATTTCAGCAAAGAAATGAAAACTTTTAAAAAACTGAATTATAAACTGAAAATAAAAGATCTGAAATGAATTTACTGGATGTTTTTAACAGCAGATTGAAGACAGAAGAAGTAAGAGTTTATGAACTTCAAGACAAAGTCATAGCATTTATCTGATCCAAAGAAGAAAAAGAAACATTATTAAAACAAAATGAACAGAGTTTCAGTAACCTATGGGAAAACATAAAGTTGGCTGGTATATTTGTAATTAGAATTGCCCAAGGACTTCCAGTTCCAAAATGACAGCATACGTGCAAGCTGGCTTCACGCCCTCCACCACCCCCACAGAAAACCAAAACCAAAGATACCGTGCTGAGATTATCACTAGCACTATCCCAGAGTTCAAATACGAAAAATGAGTCAGTTCCCAGAATCACAGAGAAGTGAAAAAACTCTGAGTAGATGATGAAAGAATTGGATTTTCATATCCACAATGCTCTTCCCCCACAAACTTCCCAGCACCAACCAGGTGGAAAATTTCCCCTGGTTTATGATATCTACACTGGCAAAGTCAGTTCAGGGTGGACAGCCAGCTTCCCCACTGTCTGGAAGGAGACCTTTCTATGAGTCAACTTACGGGAAGCACTGGAAGTGCCCGAAAGCAGGCATATCTCTGAAAACAGCGAGAGACATAGAGGGGAGGCAGACTACAATTTCTAGCCCTGGAAACTCTGTTTTGTAACTTGGCTAAAAAGGATGACAAATCAGAGGGCTATTTAGCAGCACCACACCATAGGTTGTATGTTCCACGGGTCCCTGGCCATGAACCCCTAGCCAGCTTTTTCACACTGCTAGAATATCCCCTTTGGGACCTTCCTCATTCCTGGTGGGCAGTGCTCTGCTCGCTACAGCTGAGGCAAACCTGGGCTTAAGGCACCATCTAGTGCCAAAAAGGAGGCAGTGACTTTTGGCAGAAAATAAAATAAAATAAAAAATTTAAGTAAATTTCAAAACTCTCTAAGTAAATGCGACCAATAAAAGCTAAAACAAGCCGGACTTGGTGGCTCAGCCTGTAATCCCGCGCTTTGGGAGGCTGAGGTGAGTGGATTGCCTGAGCCCGCAGGTTCGAGACCCGCCTGGGCAAGTGAAACCTCATCTCTACAATAAATCAAAAAATCAGCCGGGCGTGGTAGCGCACGCCTGTAGTTCCGGCTACTCGGAAGGCTGAGGCGGAAGGATCGCCGGAGCCCAGCAGGTCGAGGCTGCGGTGGCGGGGAGCGGCCACTGCACTCCAGTATGGGCGACAGAGTGAGACTCCAACTCAAAAAAACAAAACAAAACAAAATAATAATAATAATAATAAAACTGTGACAAATGCTATGACATGATAAGTTGCACAAAGTTTCAGGTTAACCAAGGAGATGTAAATAGGTTAGTCTGAAGCATTTCAGAGATCTTTGGAAGGGCAACTAAATTTTAAATTGAGTTTTCAAAAATGCGCGGGAGTTTATTGGCAGAACACGGTGGGGAGGATTTAAAATGTATATTATAAGGAGAAGAAACAATTTATAAAAATGGTCCAGAATAAGAAAAACCAGCTAGAATTTTCAGATTTCTTCCAACACAGTAATGAACTTTTTTAAAGCAGGGGATAAGCAGCATGATGTCTCAAGGCTTTCAAGCCATAAAAATTTATTAGGAAGGGCAGAG
>CAUYQG010015039.1:0-11494 GCA_963574415.1 Tarsius wallacei | reverse complement strand
CCACAGTCTCAACCTGCTGGGCTCCGGCGATCCTTCCGCCTCACCCTTCCAAGTAGCTGGAACTACAGGCGTGTGCTACCATGCCTGGCTAATTTTTGATTTATTGTAGAGATGAGGTCTCACCAAGTTGCCCAGGCAGGTCTCAAACCCACGGGCTCAGGCAATCCACTCACCTCAACCTCCCAAAGGCACGGGATTATAGGCTGAGCCACTGAGCCCGGCTTATTATTATTTTTTTAAAGGAAGGTGGATCATCACTATTTGGTCTCTGCAACTCTTAGGTTCTCTAAGTGGAGGCCTTCAGGACTTTCCAGGGATGACTGAGCTTAAGCCCTTAACTAGGAGGCCAGAAAAATCAAAGTCTGGCACTACAAGTTCATAAAATGAGTGGGCTATGCAGTGGGCTAGACATCATTAGCCCAGAGAAGGTCACTCCTGGTCCTACCTACTTGGTCCCACCTGGCTTTCCTGTCTGGGACTATCTCCAGGAACTTCCAAACGGAGCTGAGAACATGAGACATAAAGACTCTGAGTTGTCCACACGGTGCAAGGTGCAAAGCCAGGAGGCTGGAAAGTAAGGAAATCCAAAGCATCTCTCCAGCTTTACCGCCCCCCCGGGCACTGGGGCTGGCAGCCAGACCTGGCATGGGACTCTGAGGAGCACCAGACACAGAGGCTAGAGACACTGCTTCTAGTGCCTGCTTCCACTCATAGCTGTGTGCCCTGGGCATGATGTCAAGTCCTCTTCCTGGGCCTCAACTTCCCCAATTCCCAAAGGCTCCTAGGGTGATGGTGAGGCTTGATCTGAAATCCGACACAAATGTCCCTTGGGACCTGGGTGTCAGGGGAGCACCTTCCTGCAGTGCCCTCACTACATCCTGAGAACCATGGCAACATCAGAGCAAAAAGCAACTTCAGAAACTAACCAGTCCAGTTCCCTCATCTTGAGAGAGGAAAAGAGAAAACACGGAAAAGGAACAGAGTTGACCAAAGAAGGGCCAGCCTGGAGTCCGTCCAATCTCACAAGCCAAAGGACAGCCAGCAGCCAGCCCAGCCGACAGCAGGAAGAAGAAGTGGGTCCTTTCAGAGGCAAGAACAGTGCCAGCAAGAACGCAGCTGAAGCAAGCCACCAGAACCATCTGGTAGGGCCATTCAGCACAGGGGCAAAGTGCCCACAGGTTCAACCACTCCTGGAGCTGCTAGGCTGTAGGTCACAATCACCACCCCAAGCCATCAAAACGCTAACCTACATGCCACGCCCTCCATTAAGGAAGGCAAGAGCCTGCATGACATACTTAAGAAAGTTTTCCATCCAACATCACTAAATCACGTTTTGGTGCTTAAAGGGATACACTTCAGTTACCAGGAAATCTGCTTACACCCAGCAGCTCAGTCACAGATGACACACTTTCTTGATGTATTACTGCCTTTTCCCAGGGGGCATGAGGAAATCACTCAGCCAATGTTTTACCCTGATTGAGCAAGAAGTGATTTAAAACCACATGTTTTGTAAAAGCAAAAACAAACACATATGGGTCCCACACAATTTTTTGATTTCACTTGCTCAGATGTTATTTGCAGTGGCTTTGGTAAACAGTGGGTTCCAGGGCTTCTGCAGCCCAGGCAGGTCAGGCCCGGCCTTCTCCCTCACACGTGGTAACTTTCACCTAAAGCTGTTGACATTCACTTGGCTTGGAGAACTTTACCACAGCCCCTAGGGAAAACAAGGGTGTGTGTTTTCAATTCTCCCAGCCCTGCTGGACTAAGAGGTCAGGTATTTATTAAGCCCCCTCTGGCACTGCAACCATCAGAGGAGATTAACTGAGAAGGGCCACCCTACAAATTAGACATGAGAAAACCCAATTTTTTAAAGTATGGTTAGGCCCATGCCAGTGAATTACACCCCTCCCAGTTCCAGAGAAGCTGGAGGAATAGGAATGTACACCTACCCAGGAGGCAGGCCACTTTGAAGCTGTTTCAACGAACAAAGCTGGCTGGCCCGGCTCCCTCCTGGCTCCTAACACAGGGCAAGCAGTGGCACGCCCGGCCTAGCACCAGGGAAGACCAGCCCCATCGCCTTCCTTTCTGCAGTTCATCTGGTCTGCACCAGGAGGGCTCACATCAGCACTCCGCAGGCTCTCAGGCTGGGGAGGGCACAGAGGAATACTCGGGGGAGGGGTAGCTTAGAGGAGACTATTGGGAGCCCCCATCAGCCCCATTAAGTCATCTGACTCAATCCCAGAATCCTAGCTTTAGCACTATTTGGAAATTTGTCTCGAAATAATTCCTAAGAACTTTAAATGTTCCCGGAGACTAGGCGAAGCAGACTTCACCGAAGTCCCAGCACTGCTAAATAACACTCTGGGCTGGCAGAGAGAGGACACTGTTCTCTGAAAGAGACGGACCCACACGTTGAGGGTGGGAGGCCGGGGCAGCACCTCCTTGAGCCCTGAGTGCTTATATCTACGTGAAAGCCCACGGAGGGCCCAAATGACACCTCCCTGTGCTCCCAGTTCCCAGAAAGGCCTCGGATGCGCGCGACCCAACTTCCAGGGGGAGGACCCTAGCCCATCCAAGGCTCCCCTGTGTACTGGCCTCCTCCTCGCTCATCCCTCAAAACGCCTTCTGTCTTTAAGAGAGCATCACGAACCTCCCATGTGTCCGACAGGGTTCACTCTCGGGGCCTAAGTTTAATTCCAGCTCTGCCACTGGCTGGCTGTGTCACCAACCTCATGGGCCTGAATGTGCTTGTCTGTAAGCTGAGGGCACTACCTACCTTAAGGCCATCATGAGGATTGGTGAAATCACTTACACAGCCTGCTCAACAGGGCCTGGCATCTAACGTGTGCTCAATGAATGGGAGTTGCTGTCACTGTGTCTTACACAAGCTGGCAGGGTCCTCTGCAACTTGGTTTCAAAAACTACCAGAGGTCCAAGAAGCTGCCAAGGAGGTCTTGGGCACCTTAGGAAGCTCCAGCCTTCACCATGGTGCAGTGAGCAGGGACGGGGCCGGTGAGCAAGGCAGCAAATCAATTAAGATGGGCTGCTCCTCCCAGGCACTGGGGCAGCCACACGCTCTGTCACCACCCCCAAAGCTCTCTCAGAAAGCAGCCCCATCACAGCTACCACAGTGAATTCTCAAAACGCTCTCAAAGCCCAGTACTCTCAATGATGAAACGATGCAGCCCCTAGTCACCCAGACCTCACAGGTCTACAGCCAACACAGGCACACACACCCATTGACCAAATCCTGAGGTTGTTCTCGCTTTACACACCACTTGGTCCAGACTGGGCCTGCGATTGCATCATCCTTCCCAAGGAGTCAAGAGCTCTACTAGACACTCAGTTGGACTGCACCAGCATGGCGGCTAAGTCGCCTGGGCCACCTAATCGCATACTCCATTCTGCTCTCTCCTCACGGTGCTCACGGGCCCTCCTCTGGCCTAGTCCGTGGGCTTGAGGGTAAGAACCAGGTGGTGTGTAGCTCACATCTCTGCTCTTTAGCGCCTGACAAATGACAGGAGTCAGTGAATATGCAGTTGCCCGACATGCCCTCAGGCACAGCCCTAGCCATGTGGCACAGGAGCACCGGCAAAAGGCCTTTGACTCTGTTCCACATGGAGGGTCCTATAATCATGAGTTAACAAAAGGATTACCGGTTGGAACCCAAGTGGTGACTATCAGCCCTCAAGTACCAGAGGTCAGGTAGGCTTCAGGGGGTGCAAAGCCATGGACGGTCATGGCACCTAGGCACTCACGTGGCACATGAAAATGAGACAACATGGCTGGGACAACCAAGGGGGCAGGTGCCAAGTCTGTAGATTTTTGGATTGAGTCTTCTCAGCTAAGTAAGAGCAGAAAGCCCAGCCTGTAGGTAGGGCACTCGGGGCAGACAAAATGACCAGCAGTAACACACGATACCTGGCTGCACCGGAAGCAGACAATCCTGGGGGCAGGTGCTGCGGTCCCAGGTGGGAGAGGCTGGAACGGTAGAGGGGCTGGCTCCCCAAAGTGGGCGGGGCTCCACCCCAGGGGCTGGTGGTATTCAGCCGGGGTGCAGACCTAGCCCCGGAGAGTGAGGGTTTGTTATATGGGGCAAAGGCCTGGTGGGCCCCAAAGACAGCAGCGGTCCTGTGAGGCGGCTGAGGGAGAGGGTATGCAGGGAGGTTGGTCATGGAGTGGCGGTAGCGGCCTGACACAGGGCCAGTTCCACTGCCGCTGAGGCACTGGTGGCAAGAGCAGGCGACTCCTGTGTGGCCCGGTGGAGCAATGACGGTGGTCACTGGGTACGGGGGCCCTGCTTGGCGCCGCACGCTGCGGCAGAAGCTGGAAGTCTTATTGGTCTGTGTGTGGGTGGCATAGTTGACGGTGTAGTTGTATCCCAGGGGAGACAGGTCCACGAGCTGGTTGCCCCTGGCCATCTGCTGCTCCAGGTAGTCACAGACGCTGGCTTCATAGGCGGTCCACGAGCCATCATCATTTAGCCACTCCCAGACAATGCCCCTGCCAGGGGCTGAGTGCTGGGGGAACAGGTGCCTCCGAACAGCCCGCATGGTGCCTGTTGTAGAAGGAGTATTACACACAAATGGTTACTCTGCTGGCTGCCCTCAAAGTCACAGGGGATTTTCAAACTCTCTTCTCAGCAACCAAAATAGACATAGGATCACCACAGGTATACAGTCATGCTGCTCTTTGATCCAAGGGCTAGCTGGCACTGGCTCTCCTGTCCAGACTTGAGGGTAAAGTGCAGAGACTCCCTAGGCAAAGAAACTGTGGCCCCAAAGAATCTGCATTCCTTGGCAGAAGAGGACACTGAAAACTTAGGTCAAATATGGCTCATGCTTGATGAGGCTTTGAAATAATATTTCTAATGATGAAGCTTTCATATCCCATTTAAAAAAGCTGAAAAGGCTGGGCTCGGTGGCTCAGCCTGTAATCCAAGTAACTTGCCACTGCACTCCAACCTGGGCAACAAAGTGAGACTCTGAGAAACAAAAGAATTCTAAGATAGGATATGTTCCTTCCTTCCTTCCTCCCTCCCTCTCTCCCCCCGTTTCTTTCAAGTTGGAGTCTTATTCTGTCACCCAGGCTGCAGTGGCACACTCACGGTTACTGCAGCCTCCAGCTGCTGGGCTCAGACGATACTTTTACCTCAGCCTTCCAAGTAGCTGGAACTACGGGCATGCACCACCACAACCCAGCTAATTTTTTGATTTATTGTAGAGACGAAGTCTCGCCAAGTTGCCCAGGCTAGTCTGGAATTCATGAGCTCAGGCAGTCCTCTCCGCCTCCAACTCCCAAAAGTAATGGGATTACAAGCATGAGCCACCAAGCCTGGCTGGGTGTTTTCCATTAGCTGTGACTTGAGAAGTCAGAGAATTATGTGACAGCAAAGTTTTACAAAGATCTAGAGACATAGGAAGTGCTTATGGCATAATACAAGAAAATTGAAGGAAACGTTTTAGTCTGATTGTCAGTTCCTTAAATACACGTGCCTGGATGACTAGATGGGAAGAAATGCATTTCAGTGTAAATTGTATGCTTCCTCTTGGTGATAGAATTAGGGGAGATTTAATATTCCTTATACTTTTTTCAGTTTTTTTTTTTTTTTTGAGTTGGAGTCTCACTCTGTCGCCCAGGCTGGAGTGCAGTAGCACACTCACAGTCACCCCAGTGTTGACCTGCTGGGCTCTGGCAATCCTTCCGCCTCAGCCTTCCAAGTAGCTGGAACCCTAGACGCACGCTACTACACCCAACTAATTTTTATTTTTATTGTAGAGACGAGGTCTCGCCAAGTTGCCTAGGCTGGTCTCAAACCCCGGGCTCAGGCAATCCTCTCGCCAAGGCCTCCCAGAGTACTGGGATTACAGGCTGAACCACCACGCCCAGCCCTAAACCTTATATTCTTTTTTTTGAGTTGGAGCCTCACTCTGTCACCCAGATTGGAATGCAGTGGCATGGTCCCGGCCACCGTAGCCTTGACCTACTGGGCTCAGGCAATCCTTCCGCCTCAGTCTTCCAAGTAGCCGGAACTACAGGCTACCACGTCTGGCTAATTTTCTTGTTTACTGTAGGGGTGAGGTCTTGCCAAGTTGCCGAGATGGGTCTCAAACCCACAGGCTCAGGCAATCCCACTTGCCTCGGGCTCCCAGAGTGCTGGGATTACAGGCTGAGCCACCGAGACCAGTCCCTTATATTCTTAATAAGCCAAGCCTAAAGATTAAGGAGGAAAAAAAAATCCATTTGGGCTACACTCTCAACAGCACTTGCCAAATAACAGACTACTGCAATTACTTTCTAACTTGCCTTCCCACCTCAGCTCTTGCCTCTACCCACAGCAGCTAGGGGTCCTCTCTGCCCCCAAATCAGATGACAGCACTCCTCTGCCCAAACTCGCCCATGGCTCCCCTCTTGAGAATAAAAGCCAAAGCCTCTCTGGTGACTGAAAAGCCCTGCAAACTCCCCTCCTTCGTGCCCTTCCATCAGGCCTGTCCCCGTCCCTTCTGGGCGACCTGGCCACCTGAGCTCACCCTTCAAACCGACTTCTACAACACTTGCCACTTCCATCCCCTGACTAGCACATACTGCTAATCTCTACCTCAATGCACACTTTCTATGGTATTTCTCCTGTCTGCTCTTTCTCCGCTGACTCTGAAGACAGGGACGTTTGTCTGCATCTGACCGACTGGGAGCCATGGTTTGCACAGACTCTAGGATGCAGCTGGCACAGATGAGAGCAGGCTTCTCAAATCTCGGCACCTGGTGACATCCTGGCCAAAAATTTGTTGTTGTGGGCCAGTCCTACGCCTCCTCGTAGGATGTTGGCCTCCGCCCACTCAATGCCAGTAGCAACCCCACTCCTGCCCACCCAGTCATGACAGCCAACATCTCCAAACCTTGTCAAAAGGTCCCGGGGACAAAACCACCCCAACTGAGAACTACTGAATTAGAGGTAAGAACAGCTACGAGAGGAAGTGGGTGGCCCCATTCTGATCAGAACACACTGCAGAACAAAAAACACACCAATGCACAGAGGAGTGTAGGTGCCTGTCTAGGGTGCAGAGCCGTCGCACAGCGAAGCCAGGCTGGGCCCTCTGAACCACTATGGCATGTGACCTCCGTGCGGGCAGGCCTGCCAGAGACCCAGCAGTCTCTGCTGGTTGAGGCAGGCATGTTTGGCTTAGGAGGCAAGGGGGAAGGAGGCCTCTGCGACGTGCTCCCACGGCTCCTCTCCTACCACCACGAGGTGCGTTCATGCTGTGTGGCGCTGTTCTCACAGCACCCACTTCCCAATCGTGGGCATCTCAGGGCAAAGAGGAAGCTCTGCAAGTCATGTCAATCACCCCAAGACCCAGCACCACACCTGGCCCAATGCAGGTACTCGGATGTATACTAGAGGCAGAAAGTGTCTTACCGGTGTCCTGGCGGAACTGGGTCCAGCTGGGGAGGTCGATGATGTAAGGGGCCAGCGAGGGGTCAGCCTGGCCCAGTGGGATGCTGTGGGCCAGACTCCCGAGCCCAAAGCGCTGGCCCTTTTGCTGGACAAACTGCTGCTCGATGTAGCTGCAGACAGCAGCACTGTAGGGGTGCCAGGTGCCCAGCCCATCCTGCCATTCCCACACGGCCACAACCACGGGGCTAGCATACACCTGTGCCAGTGAAGGGCCTGGGGCCATGGCCATCTTCCCCAGGACTCCTTCTGATTTCCTGAATGGCTTCAGACCACTCTGGCCTGGTGTCTCGGGGTCATTGCCCAGTGCCTCCGACAGACCTGCAAACAGGACAGATGCGAGCAGTTACCAATGTTCATCAGGAGCCCTGCAGAGACAGCTTCAGGGCAGGGGGAAAAAACCCCATGGTTTCTCTTTCCCTCCTAATCCCCGCAGGGCATCGTGAATCAAGTGCCTGATCCTGCCTCTTTGTTCTGGCAGCTGGGAAGAATTTAAAGTTAATCCTGCAGCCTACCTACTTCTGCAAATGTTCAGAAAGATGCAGCAAAGTTTGGGTGCTAATCACTAGCCCAGCTTCCACTTTGTTACCAGTGTTTCCCTCTGACCCAGCTACTTAGGTTTTATCCTTTTATGTTGTATGTATCTTTTAGTCATCCCAAATCCTGGTGGTGTAAGGCCATGTTGGCCCCTCATACCCGTGTAAGGACTCTACAGTTTCCAAAGCAGGTTTGTTTGTGAGATGGAGAGCATTAACACCCACTGTGCTACAGATGAGAAAACACTGTGTCTCAGGAAGCTAGGGACACCCAGGGGGCAAAGCAGAGCTGGGACATGAAGCACAAGTCCTGGCTCCTCCGTGTCTCCAGGGTGCCCTGGGCACATCACTGACCACCCAGGAAGTCCTAGACAAACACTGAATGCCCCTCCCCAGCCTCACCATGCCTCTCTGCATCCACTCTCTGAGTGTGGGCCTTGCTGAACGGTCGCCAGGTCCAGAGAGCTCATCCCCACATCCAGAGCTCCCCCTACCTCCTGAGCCATCCTTTTCCCAATCGCTCCAGCCCACCCTCTTCCCTTGTGGATGTTCCACATCCTTCAGACTCTGCCCGTGTCATTCAGGAAGGCTCTTTCCGACCACCCACCATACCTGCTCACAGCCCTCTGCTCTCTTCACAACACCGACCACACCACAATGCAATGACCATGCACACGTGCGAATATGGTGATGGCCCACGTCCTTCGCCCCACCAGATGGCAGCAACCCCTTGAGTCTGCCTCATGCACAGCTGTACTGCCAGAACCCAGCAGAGGAAGTGCCATGTGGTGAGTGAGCTACGCAGCTACTTCCGAACACAGCTGAGTGAATGTGGACAATTCTACTCTGCGCAGCTGTCTGAATGAGAAAGGGTCTGCAAATCCACCACATCAGGGCAGTCCTTCAGTGTCCCAACTCTTAGAGTGAGACACCAGGGTCCAAAATTTAGCGACAAACACAAATGTACTCATCTCTGTTAAGCCTAACACACTGACAAGGTGACACTTCTACATCATGAACAGGAAAAACCAAGGCACAAAGAGACCAAGGGACTTATTCAAGGTCACCCATATCATACTAAGTGGCAGCACAGCGACCAAACCCAGATCACTGTGGCTCTGAGGCCCATTTTAGAAGGAGGCTCAGGCCAGGCATGGTGGCTCAAGTCTGTAATCCCAGCACTTTGGGAGGCTGAGGCAAAAGGATTGCCTGAGCCCAGGGGTTTGAGACCAGCCTGGGCAACTTGGCGAGACCTCGTCTCTACAATACATAAAAAAACTGTGGTGCACACCTGTAGTCCCAGCTACCTGAAAGGCCGAAGCAGAAGGATCGCCTGAGCCCAGCAGGGAGAGACTGCAGTGACCATGAACACCCACTGCACTTAAGCCTGGGCGAGAGTAAGACTCCAACTCAAAAAAAAAAAAAAAGGAGGCAGGCCCAGCCTGAACTCTACCTTGGGCTCCACTTACAAAAAGGGGAGGGAGAAAGGGAGAGAGGGAATGACCCATGTTCCAAGGACTACACACCCTCAGTTGCCACAGAATGCCAGTGCAGGACTTGGCCTAATAACATTCCCACTCAATCTGCTGATTCGTATGACAACCCCATTAAGTACACACACCATATTTTATCCCCAAATTTGCAGATGTAGAAGCTGAGACTCAAGGAATTGCAGTGACTTGCTCACAATCATGTAGCTAGTGATAAAGGGGGGCCTTGGGGCTTCTGCTGCTGTCCCTCAGACTACAAGACCCCATCAAGGCGGCGATGACAAGGGCCAGGCCACCCATATGCTACTAGACAGGAGATAGATTTGGAGGAACGGTTTCTCAAAAGGAAGGGGTATGGGCTCTGGCATCATCATGCCGTGTTCTCACTGTATCATCTTGATAAAAGCACCTAAGCTCTCCAAGCTTGCTTTCTTTTGGAAAACGAAGACATCAACGTTTATCCTAAGTGCTTTTATGGAGATTCAGACAGACAGGAATGTACAAAGCGCCCCAAGAGTGGCAGGTATGCAGCAGAGCGCCAACAAATCTTGCCCTCCCGTCCTTTCCTGCCCCATTCTCCCCAGCACAGTCCCACCCCTTAAGTCTGGGTGAGGACCAGGGGCAAAGGCCAGTGCTGAGGATGCAGCATGAGGACATGCAAGTCAGGCCTGTGGTCACTCCAAACACACCTGTGGGTGTCAGGCCTGCCACTGAGCTGCCAGTTCCTCCAGCAACAGCTCACATCCGCCCTGAAGGATCAGACCTGGGGTGCCCTGGGGCTGGCTGGCAGGCTTATCTCAGTGTCTGCAATGAGAAGTTTCTGTAACTGCACTGCAGTACAAATCTGAGGACTGGTTTCTGAGCCAATTATTCCTGAGGTGCCACTCTTTTCTCCAACAGCCAGGGCCTCACCTACCATCAGCACACGGGGTATGTCTCAGCATGTCCACACAGCCCCGGATGAACCGACGCACAGAACTCTGCGAAACAGCCTGAGAAGCACGGTCAAGAACTTCAGCTAAAGCTTTCCATAGAGACATGTGACCTCCACAGATTGAGGGCTCACCACGGCTCTGGCCCTGTCGGGGCACTAGAGACCCCGGAGGAGCATGACACGGCACACAAGCCCCTCCATGACCAGCTACTGTCCCCACTCATACAAGTCTTCCATGTTTGGAGCCTTATGTCTAGTCACATCCAATGCTAGCAAGTTCCAGAACATTCTGAGCTATTTCTTACCTCCCAGCCATTGATCCTCTCTCCATATAAGTCCCAAAGCAGGCCCACTGACAGCAGGCCCTCTCCTGGGCCCTCCGACTCACACCCTTACCAGAGAGGGCTGATTCGACCCTCCTGTGCATCTTCACCACATGGGCCACAAACACAACTTGCACTTACTGGTTTCGGTGTCCCGGTCCCCACGGGAGGAACGGCCTGAGGGCAGAGCTGGGACTGCAGCTCATCAGATACCTGATATCCAAGAGGATTTGAAACAGGGTGTGAGACACAGGAGGACACAGGAGGGGAGAACCTTCCTGCCCTGCGGCATGGGCACGTTGAGTCACTGTCCAGAAACACCTACGGCATTCCACTTGAACCCAGCAATTATGCACAGTACAGCAGTGTGTCAGTGCGCCGATTCTCTGCACCAGCCTCAGCCATCACTAAGCTGCAGTTCAAAAACCTAATTTGTTTCAGCTCCTAATGATGGGGTGATTTGCGGAGTTCTTAATTATGAAAATTATCACTATGGTAATTGGCCAAGGAAAAAAGCCTCCATCTGGAGGCAACCTAAATACCTCACAATAAGGGAATTCTTAAATAAATCATGGAACATCCTAACAATGGAATATGAAGCAGTCTTTCAAAAAGTTTAAGCCTGAGCCCGCGGGTTCAACACCCACCCGGGCAATTTGGCAAGATCTCATCTCTACAATGAATCAAAAAATTAGCTGGGTGTGGTAGCGAAAGCCTGTAGTTACGGCTAGTTGGAGGATGAGGCGGAAGGATCGCCTGAG
>CAUYQG010015028.1:0-26900 GCA_963574415.1 Tarsius wallacei | reverse complement strand
TTTTTTTTTTTTTTTTGAGTTGGAGTCTCACTCTGTTGCCCAGACTGGAGTGCAGTGGCCGCTCCCGGCCACCACAGCCTCGACCTGCTGGGCTCCGGCGATCCTTCCGCCTCAGCCTTTCAAGTAGCTGGAACTACAGGCGCGGCTACCACGCCTGGCTAATTTTTTGCTTTATTGTAGAGATGAGGTCTCGCCAAGTTGCCCAGGCGGGTCTCGAACCCGCGGGCTCAGGCAATCCCCTCGCCTCAGCCTCCCAAGGCGCGGGATTACAGGCTGAGCCACCGAGCCCGGCGGGCATTGTCTTAATGGCTTAGTGATGTGTGTTTTATTAACTTCATCACCTGGTTTTTGGAGGGGTTTTTTTGGGGGGGTTATACTAGTTTTTTACATAGTCATATGTCAGATAAAATAGGCTGGGTGCTATGAAATGGGCCCTCCCCCAAGGTCAGCTGCCCTCCCAGCTGCTCTCCTAGACTCAGGAAGGCCTTGCTTGTGCCCCACCTCACAACCAACCTGCCCTGCATGGGTATGTGTGGGATAATCCCGAGGCCTCTCCCTTTCGTGGTAACTTTTCGACTCCTGGCTGGGAATAATACTTGCATTTCTTTTCCTTCTTCTCTTTCTTCAGAGTTTTTTAAAATACCTACTCCACATTTGGCTTAAGCTTTTACATACAGACCCAGAACCTTACAAAGTCAGCTGGGATCACACGACTGGTGAGATATGGGGGCGGGTTCACTTTAGCTATAAACCCTAGAACCAAGTCCAGGGGCCTCCCAGGCTCTGGGAACCACCACACCAGCAGCCTCCCGACGCTGCTGCCTCTCTAGCCATCATTTACTTGCGGTTGAAGATCTTCCCAGATTCGGGTGACCCTCTGCTTTGCCTCTCTGTAATCTACTGGCAGCTGAAGGGTCCGCAGCTCCACCTCCGTGTCACTCCCCAGGCCCAGCTTGGAAAGCTCCTGCGGAAAGAAGCAGGTCAACTTGCCTCAGTTGATGGGGGAGCCCCTGAAGACCCAACCTTTGGGGTCCACTCCCCTGGGTCTTCAGTGGGCCTCAACCCTATCCTTGAAGAACTCACACAGTGGCAAGGGACCAATAGGAAAGCCACAGTTTCTGCCCCGAGAGGCAAATGCTGCACAGCAACGCCTGTCAAGGTGGGGACCGGAGAGAGGCGCATCTGACCAACTGTTTGTGTTTCCAGAGGGAATGCAAGTGAGTTCTTTGGATGGGTGGGGTGAGTCTGACAAAGTCACTGAAGGAGGGCATGCCAGGCAGACAAGCTGCAAAGGCAGAAGGGGGCGAACCAGCCTGAGGCCTTTAGGGAATCTGGTGTGATGCGATGCTCTTGGAGGGCTACAGGCTTCTTCCATTGGCCCTGTGTGCCTCAAGACAGCACAGTTAGCACCCTGGACACTGATACGGACATCAACTGTCCATGGCTCCCCCAGGTATTTTGACAAGTAGCTCACTACCACCGATGGTGTACTAAGGAGCACTGCACATGAAGGAAGGACAGGGCAGCAACGAGAGCCATCTGTGAAGCAGACTGAGTGCTCAGCGAGGTGTGAACTGTATCCTTACAGCAGTAGGGAGCCATCGATGGCTTGTGCATAGGGAGCTAACGACTCAGAGCTGCCTCCTAAGGGAATGGAGACGGGAGCAGAGGTGGGCTGGAGACATCTTAGGGCTGATTTGGGTCCTGCCGAGTCTGAAGTACCCAAGGGGAGCTGGCCCCTGGGTTCTGTGTCTCTGGAGACTTTGGGGGAGACAATGACATGTCAGGGACAGCAATAAGCCATGTGTTTAGGTGAGCCCAAAGAGAGAGAGAGACAGACAGACAGATAAGAGAAGGTGAAGGACTGTGGAGAAGCCTCAGCATCAGGGAGCACCCTCCCGCCCAAAGAGCTGACAGCTTGTATGGAAGAAAACCAGCAGAGCAAGATCCTATTGGTGTGCGTTCCACTATGTGTAAAAGTAAAATCAGAAAATAGCTCATCCCCCAAAAGGCCCAGCCGTTTCCCTGTGACCAAAGCTGTGCTTGTCACCAAGATGATTTTCAATTCATGCTTCCATTTTTCCTGACTACTTTGTTGGCATTTGGCGGCAGTCAGGGATATGCATTCCTGGATGGAAGGTGGCCAAGCCAGTCTGTCTGGCCTGCCCAAAGATCCCAGAGAGGAGATCCCAGGCCCCTGCTCTAGGATTCTGAGAAGTCAAGCCTACCCCAGGGTCTCAGAGGCAGAGGGATGACATGTCCAGATGAGAACCTGCCTGCACTGCTCTCACTGAGGAGTGGGGCATTCTTCTGACCCAATTTTGGCATATGAGGGCTCTTCCTGGCCAGCTCAGCCTTCCCAAGGGCTCTGCTCTGTCTTTCAGACACCTGCTTGGTTCCCTCGGCCAGTTCAAGCTTTGTCCTCTTCAAAAGGTAATGCTGGCTAGGCGATGTGGCTCACGCCTGTAATCCTAGCAATTTGGAGGCTGAAGCAGGTGGATTGCTTGAGCCCAGAGATTTGAGACCAGCCTGGGCAACATAGCAAGACCTCATTTCTATACAAAATGAAAAAATTGGCCATAAGTGGTGGCATGCGCCTGTAGTCCCAGCTACTTGGGATGCTGAGGAAGAAGGATCACCTGAGCCCAGAAGGTTGTGGCTGCTGTGAGCCGTGATCGTCGTGATCATACCACTGCACTCCAGCCTGGGCGACAGAGTGAGACTCTGGCTCAAAAACAGAAACAAAACTAAAGTCAATGTCAAGACCAGTATCCCTATTGGGGGCCTTGGGTGGGGGTCATTTGCCTGACTGTGATGGTGGGAGTTAGGAAAGAGGGCTGGGTTGCCCAGGGCAACGGCCTGGAGGGCAAGGAGGAAGGAGGCTGAGCTTCCAGGTGAATTTCCTAAGGACCATAGGGACCAAGGAGGTTCTAGGCAAGTCTGATTTCCTGGTCAGTGTGGGGTTACCTTGGAGTCCTCCTGTCCTGAGAGGTTCCTTGAGGGTGGGCACTGAAGGAGCACAGCTCAGGGAGGAGGGGTTGGAGACCATCACGCTGGGGCTCCCTCAGTTCTGCCAGAGTGCAAGGAGGCCTTGGCCTCAGGGCTGCTTCTCAGAAGCCAGCCATCTATGAAGATCTGGTTTCTTCTACTGTGTAACGTGTTCATGAGGTCTTTGGCTTGGCTCTGAGCAAAGGCTGCAGTGGAGCCTCAGAAGCAAACAGAGTTGCCTGGGAATCTGCTTTCAGGAATGTACCCTGACAGTGAGGCTAGCAGTGGAATCATCAACTAATGATGCTCAGTAAGCCTGCAAAAATGTGTGACCACGGGATGGAGACCTCCACTCTGAGGAGCGTGGCCTCCTCTTCACAGAACCTGCTTCTGCTTCTGCTTGCGCCCATAAGGAAAGCCCAGAATGAGGCCAATCACAGAGTATGAACACCCCAGCCCCTTCCCGAGTTAGCCGAGAGAGGAGAGGAAAGAGAGAGAGCCTTTGGACATCTTGTGATCTTCCAGCTGCTGCAAGGAGGATGGGTCTGGGGGGCCCGTCTGCGTTAGTTTCTTAGGCCACTGCCGTAATGATGCACCATAAACTGAGTAGCTTAGGACAACAGAAATGTATTGTCTCACAGCTCTGGAAGTTAGGAGTCCAAATCACGGTGTCAGCGGGGCCGCGCTCCCCCTGAAAGCAATAGAAGACTCTATCCTTGGCTCATCCGGTTTCTGGTGGCCCTTGGCATGCCAGGGCTTGTAGCAGCATCACTGCAGTTTCCACGCTGCGCTCTCACTGTGTCTCTCACATCGTCTTCCCTGCATCCACATTGCCCTTTAATAAGGACACCAGTCATATCAGATGAGGGTCCACCCTCATGGTCCCCCTTAACTTGATTACCCCTGTAAAGGCCCCTATGTCCAATTAAGGTCAAAAGCACTTGGGGGGCATGAAATTCAACCCATAACTCCTCTATGGCTGAGCTTCCGGAAGGCTAATGGCATCACTCTTGCCAAAGTGGAAAGTGCCAGGAAGCCATACCTTAGGCCTCACTGGCATTTACAGAGCCAGAGGAGAGTGGAGGGCACTTGACATTAGTTGTGACGCTCCATATATTTTACTTCTCTGAGAGACAATGTCCAGGAGACTCAAGGGTCCTGCTTCTGCTTATCCTAGGTTTTCTGTCAAATTTCTGATTCTGTGCTCAAGCACATCTGACTGGAGGCTGACATCAGAATCCCCCCCCATTGGATTCCAGGGGGCTTCTGAGCTGGTGCTGCCCTCCATAACCAGCCACCTGAATGTTTCAGACTAGAAAATGAGAAGATGCCCTCTAGGTGGATTCAGTGCAGACGTCACATGGCGCCATCTGTCCACTCAGGTCACTTTTTGCCACTAAATAAGTTGAGAAACATTTCTAATATTTAGAGATCTTTGTGTATCAGAATTGCAGAGAAGAGGCTGCGGACTAGGATAAACTTGAACTTGTACATATATTGCCTTGGAACTATTTTCCAGAAGCTTCTTGGTGTATTTTCTCTTCCTAACTAGAATGTCACCCTCTTCCTTTTGCCTGACACAGTTGTCCTGATGAAGGGAGAGGCTACAGCTGGGTGCATCCAACTTGTCCCCAGAGATGGGGACTCACTGTCATGTGGACTCTGCTAAAGTGCTTCCACTATCCCTGGGAGGGGTCTCCACTGCTGCCCATGCTGTGAGGCTGGAAGTCCGGAGCCCTGCTCAGATCCCCAGGAGCCCTGAAGGAGAAAGCACAGGGAGGAAGACTGTAACCAACAGACATCCCCCATGGAGGACAGAGGACACTGTCTCCATAGCCATCAGTGGCAGCAATAATTTGGGGACAGGAAACCAACTGTACCTTCACCAGCTACAGACCCAGCTCAGGCTCTGACCAAGCTGCTTAGATGGTCCTGGGAAGTTTGTCACTGTCTGAGGTCACCAGAATGCACAGTCCACAGTACTGGTTTCTGGGGGTGCTTTGGACTGAATTATGTTCCTCCAAAATTCAAACGTTAAAGTCCTAACCCTCGGTGGGATGGTATTAGGAGATGGGTCCTTCGAAAGGTAATTAGGTTTAGTAAAGCCCCCCCAGGGTGGGAGGAGCATAATGGGATTAGTGTTCTTAAAAAAAGAGAAAGAGAAACCAGAGAAACTTCTTCTCCCTACTATGCAAGGTACAGCAAGAAGGCAGCCATCTATAAACCAGGCAGAAAGTCCTCACCAGGAACTGAATCTGCCAGCATCTTGACCTCAGTCAGACTTCAAGCCTCCAGAACTGTGAGAAATAAAGGTCTATTGTGTAAGCCACTCAGTCTATGGCATTGTGTTAAAACGACCCAAGCTAAGATAGGGGACTTACAGTGGGTCATGAGACCAGGCCTGGCTGAGTTTCATCCAGCCAGTAGGGACCACAGTCAAAATCTGCTTTGGGGCCGGGCTCGGTGGCTCAGCCTGTAATCCCAGCACTTTGGGAGGCCGAGGCGAGTGAATTGCCTGAGCCTGTGGGTTCGAGACCCACCCGGGCGACTGGGCCAGACCTCATCGCTACAATAAATCAAAAATTAGCCGGGCGTGGTAGTGTACGCCTGTAGTTCCGCCGGAGCCCAGCAGGTCGAGGCTGTGGTGGCCGGAAGTGTGCCACTGCACTCCAGTCTGTGCGACAGAGTGAGACTCCAACTCAAAAACAAAAATCTGCTTTGGGATACTGAGGGAATTCTCCTAACTTGAAATCATGGAAGGAGTCTCCAGGAACTGCCTCATGTGGAAACTCCTGGGAACTCTCTCTCTCTCTCTCTACACACACACACACACACACATACACACCCTGGTGTCTAGGCCATCTGCACTGTGACCCATGGCAAAGAAATTTTGCAAAAAATAAGCCTGAGCTGGTAGTCACCACCTATGTGAGCCTGAATCAGGAGGGTCCTGGTGGAAGGGGCACATGGACACATGCAGACCCAGGCCCCAACTATAGTGCTGCTAGGAGAGGAATGGGAGTGGAGTCAGAAAGACATGAGTTTGCATGGGCACAAGGGTGGGATCGACAAACGCTGGACACTGCTGGGGGAGGGAGCAAGACGGGAGGGGACCTGTAGAAACACACTGGGCAGCTGGTCCACTATGGGGGGCGAGAGGGCCAGCTAGGAGCCCAGACTTTACCTGCATGCAGCCTGCTTATGTAATAAATCCTCACTTGTACCCCACAACTAAAATAAAGTGAAATAAATAAAATATAATATGATAAAACCCAATACAAGATGTGACTTTGAAACCCAGCTCAGCCACCTTTCACTGGGTAAGCTGATTGTGTTATTTAATTTGATGTCAAATAAAATTAAATTTATTCTTCTCATCTGTGAAATGGGGATAATTAAAAGTCTGAGAAATTTTCATGAATATTATACTAGTTCACTCGGTACAGTGCCGGCCACATAACTGGGGCTTCATAGGAGGAATTGGAGTTTATAATGAATTCATATGAATTGGAGAAAGTCATGCAAGAAGGATTTATTGGAAGTGACATTTATTAAAATTTGATTAGCCTGGGCCCTACAGAAGCAGTGAGAACATTCTGCACAAGCAGACTGCAGGCCCCCAAGCGCCACCATCATTTCTGCTGGTTGTTATTGTAAAGGGCGAGTCGGTTCTGTGCAAACTAGGGAGAGCCAAGAGTTTGTGCTTCCTGAGCCAGCACGCTTTCTCAGCTAGAACTGCAGAGTGTATTTGTGCTCAGGGGTTGAGGGACAAAACCTGGTTTAACCACCCTCCGCAAGGTGAATTCTGGTGCATCGCTTCAACCAGAGGAACGACCAGGCTCGACAGAGCACTGTGTCCACGCTGGGTCCGCCGTCTCTCGAAAAAGCCTGAACCTCACCACGTGCAAAGGTCCTGGGGAAGCAGGGAGCCCTGTCTTCTGCCTCTCTGTCACTTCTTCCAGCTTCCATGTCGTTCGAAATCTGGCCGCCAGGACACATGGCAGTTTGACAAAGGGAACCGAAGGCAGGAAAAAGACACCAGTTGCTCTCTGAATTTGTTCAGATCCACTGAGGCTGTGGCACCAGCTGGTGTTGAAAAACAGTTGCTGTTTTTCCAAGATGTGATTCTTCCCTTTTCAAATACATACAAGTTCGGGGCTAGCACCAGGACGTATGGTTAAATTCTTTTATTCAGTTATTCCAGGAAATTCCCTGACAGCCTGAAATGTGGCCTCTGCTCAGGGCTTGGAGTATCCTGGAGGGACACGTTCTCCAAGACACGCGAACTAGAAGCAGGCATTAATGGGCTGCGGAGGCCTGAGGGGAGGACATGGGATCAGAAAGGAACCAAACCTCACTTCTTCCCCCCACTGTTGGGGGATCTGGGGCAAACCATTGAAAATTTGCTGAGCCTCAGTTTCCCTATCTGTGAAACAAAGGACATTGAGAAAGATAAGCAAAACCATGAGGGCTGCGCAGAGGAGAAGACTCATTGACCAGGGTTGGGAAAATTAGAAGGACTTTGCCAGGGAAAGAACTTTCCACAGAGCAAGAACGGGGAGGCCTGGAGGTGTGTGCAAAGACCTTCCTTCCTTCCTTCTTTGCCTTCTTTTCACCCTTTCCTCCCCTTCTTTCCTCTCTTCCTTCCTGCCTTCCTTCCTCCCTCCCTCCCTTCCTTCTTTTCTGTTGCTTGTATCCATTAGTCATGTGACATGGATGAAGCACCTAATGCATGCAGCTAGGCTCTGGCTGAGCATTTTAAGGGGTTGTGGAGAGCTCGGGGTCAATGGAAGAGAGAGAGATAACACGTTCCTCTGGACCCGCTGGGCTGGAGGGATCAGGGAGCCATATGGTGTAGCTGAGACCCAGGCCGGGGTTCCAACACCACCCAGACTGGAGGCCCCACATGAAGACAGAAGCTAATGCCAGAGCCAGCAAGCTTCCCAGGCAGAGAAGAATTAGCGAGATAAGAGGGGGCCTGGCAGAGGGAGGAGGTGAAATGAAGCACGGGCTAGCCATTGGTGGGGTGTAATGCAGCTGGTGAAAATGATTTTATGAAGAATTTACTGACATGGGAAAAACCCTGGGATTTAGTAAGTTTAAAAAATCAGAATCTCAGACAGTTTAGGGTGGCCATTGATGGAAATGGAGACATGCTGAAACGGCCATCCCTTAAGGAAGAATTAGGGCTGAGTCTTACTTCTGTGTTCTCGATAAGATTTTTACAGTGAATACGTACATACTATTTTTCTTTTTCTAAAAGAAGGGCTTGGGGGGCACACCTCATCAACAAGGGTACCTGCATAATGAACATTTGTATACTTAACCCTGAATTGTACCCCACATCTTTAAAATAGAAAAATAATAAAATAATAAAATAAAAAACAAAAGAAGGGCTTAAGAAATGGTCCAGTGGCCGGGCTCGGTGGCTCAGCCTGTAATCCCTGCACTTTGGGAGGCCAAGGTGAGTGGATTGCCTGAGCCTGCCAGTTCGAGACCAGCCTGAGCAACTTGGTGAGACCTCATCTCTACGATAAAAATAGCTGGGTGTGGTAGCATGCATCTGTAGTTCTGGGCTACTCCGAAGGCTTAGGCGGAAGGATTGCTGGAGCCCAGAAGATCGGACGCTGGGGAGGCTATGAGTATGCCACTGCACTCCAGCCTGGGTGACGGAGTGAGACTCCAACTCAAAAAAAAAAAAAGAAATGGTCCAGTGATCATACTAGCTGCCCCTGAGACTCCTTACTATATGCAGACACTATACCAAGCACCCCATCACAGTTCTCTAGATAAGGTACTGATGATGTCACATTCTACAGATGAGATCCAGAGAGGGTACATTTCAAAGAAGAAAGGAATCCCAGGAAGCAGCCACAAGGGAGATGCTACCACCACAGTGGGGTCAACCATTTGGAGCTGATCACAGCCCTCAGTGGTTTGGGAAATCTTGGGATGCTGGTGAAAGGTCACTGTCGCCCTCAGCAATGCCAAGTTCCAGTCTCCATGTGTGAAGACGGCAACGTCATAGTTCCCAGTCTTCTCTCTGGAGTAGTTGTCTCCAAATATTTTTGATCACATGCCCCCGTTAATAAAATATTTTACCATGCATAAGCATGTGCACCCAGCACACACATATTATCATTAGCTGAGGGTGTGAGGTCTCAAGGCACGATTCACACTTCAAATGGGCTTCATTGCTCATAAGTGGATATAAATCTATATTTTGTTTAAGTGGTTTTCTCCATTCCTCGCTTTTTGGGACCAACTTCTTATCAGCTTGTCATTGTTTTTATATCAAAATGTGGCTGACAAAGAGCTCGTGTGGGGCAGGAGTGGTGTCACTCAGCGGTTTTCTTAGAGTTTGCTCAGATTTGCATTACCCACGCTATCTTCTATCAGTGGTTTTTTTGCAGATCATTTTTGTGAGGATTTCTTGATCATAATTTGAAGATCAGTTTAATTAAAACTGGATAATATCATACTGAAACCCATTAACTGGGCTGAAATACTTTGTAATAAATTATAAGTGAATCAAAGAGGAAGGGCCTCTCTATCACCAGGCATCGTTCCCCCAAGGATGGAAAGTTCCCTCCTCCCTCAGGAAACCACACCTGTCCAGGGGCCTAAGGACACACAAAACAAGGCACAGTGCTAATGTCAGTTCAACCATGACATATTGGCTAAGGTTAATTTCTTTCTTATTTTTATAAACTAAAATCATAGACATTCACACGCATTATTAGGATGTCCACAATCAAAAGTCAGAAAATAACAAATGTTCGTGAGGATGTGGGGAAATTGAAACACTTGTGCACTGTTGGTGGGAATGCAAAATGATGCAGCCACTGTAGAAAACAGGATGATGGTTCCTCAAAAAATTAAACATAGAACTACCATATGATCCAGCAATCTCACTTCTGGGTATATACTCCAAAGAATTGAAATCAGGATCTCAAAGAGACATTACCACACCCATGTTCACTGCAGCATTATTCACAATAGCCAAGAGGTAGATACAACCCAATTGCCCAATTCCCTATTGACAGATAAATTGATGAAAAAAATGTGGTAAATACATGCAATGGAATATTATTCAGCCTTATAAAAGAAGGAATTCCTGACCAGGTGCGGTGGCTCATGCTTATAGTCCCAGCACTTTGGGAGGCTGAGGTGAGAGGATTGCCTGAGCCCACGGGTTAGAGACCAGTCTGGGCAACAGGGCGAGACCTCATCGCTACAATAAATCAAAAAATTAGCTGGGTGTGGTGGCACGTGCCTATAGTTCCAGCTACTTGGAAGGCTGAGGTGGAAGGATCACCTGAGCCCAGCAGTTGGAGGCCGCGGTGGCTGTGAGCATGCCACTGCACTCCAGCCTGGGTGACAGAGTGAGACTCCAACTCAAAAAAAAAAGAAAGAAAAAGAAGAAGAAGGAATTTCTGTCATATGCTACAACGTGGATGGGTCTTGAAGACATTATGCTAAACAAAATAAGCCAGTCACACAAAAACACCAATGCTGAACAGTTTCACTTACATGAGGTATCTGGTATAGTCAAACTCATAGCAACAGAAAGTAGAATGATAGTTACCAGGGGCTGGGGGGAGGAGGAAGTGGGGAGTTCAATAGGTATAGAGTTTCAGTTTTGCAAAATGAGAAAATTCTAGAGATCTGTTGCCCAACAACGTGATATACTTAACACTACCGAACTGCATACTTAAAAGTGATTAGGTTGTCAATTTTATGTTATGTGTTTTTATAACAATTTTTAAAAATGTAGAAATGAAAATCCTGATACTGCATTTCTACCCCATACCCCAGTGGATCACCTTGAAAACCCCACTTTGGAAATGAATGGGGGTCCTCAAAGAGGTGCTGATGTAAGAAGTATCGTCAAAGGCATGGAAGTTGAAGGGTGGAAAGATCTGCACGCTTCTGCTTAGGAGGTAGTGTAGGAAAGAGCTGGCCTATGACTCATTTTAGCCAGTTCCAGGTCTAAGCCATAAGAAACCCTGGAAGCTTCTGGAAATGGTTACCTTACTGGGGAGACTCAAGAAGAGGTCACATGGTGAAGGACAGAGGCCCCACTCTCCTGATACCCAAGTCAAGCCCCCTTGACTCCAGCTTTCCTTCCATCTTACTGCAACCACATGAGTGACCCAAGAAAGATCAGAAGAACTGTCCAGCTGGGTCCAGTTGAACCACAGAGCCAGGAAAGAGAATAAAATGGCAGTTGTTTGGTATTGCTAAATTTCAGATTAGCTTAATTTGCAGCCATAAATAATGGACACAGAACATGATGATAAAAATTGGGAGGACATGCACTATACGCAGAATTCTTTTTAGGCAATGAAAAACCATGTTTTTGTGTGTGTATCTTTCTGGTGTTTGGAGGTTTCTGGAAATTGCTCATCTGTAATTGGAAAAAAGAACAATACATTTTTTTTGCTTCGGGAATATAAAGTTTTTTCTTTTTTGTTTTTTGAGTTGGAGTCTCACTCACGGCCACCACAGGCTTGACCTGCTGGGCTCAGGTGATTCTTCCATCTCAGCCTTCCAAGTAGCTAGAACTATAGGCGTATGCCACCATGCCCAGCTAATTCTTGATTTATTGTAGAGATGAGGTCTCGCCAAGTTGCCCTGGCTGGTCCTGAACCCACGGGCTCAGTCAATCCTCTCACTTCACCCTCCCAAAGTGCTGGGATTATAGGTGTGAGCCACCATGATATTCCTTCAGCAAATATTAATTTTACCCCTACCAAGTGCTAGGCCGATGCTAGGTGCTGAAAACAAAATGGAGACCAGGACAGAGAAGAGAGAAGGGTCAGAGACAGAGAATATTGCAATGAAGGGGGGAAAGCAGCTAGATTCAATAGTAAATGTAAGAAGAAATAAAGATGAAGAGTGATGTCAACAAGAAGGCAGTATAGAAGATCCCCCAGTATTACTCCCTCCACAAAAATATACTAGAAAAAGACAAGAATGCTACCCTGAATACACCAGAATTTGGAGGAGAATCAGAGAAACGCCCTGAGCCCACAGAATCTGTGACCAGTATGGGAAGTGGTCATTTCAGATTTCAGACTCTGCTGTCCCCTCCCTCAAGTCAGTATAATACCTCTCACAGAGAATTCCCCAGACCTATGGTTGCCAAGGTGAGAGGAGAGAATTGATGGTGAAATTCGATCTCCCACCAGTCTGGGAATCTTCAGGAGAAGCCCACTCCAGTTCCATTCTATGGGAACCATGAGGAATGCCAGTAGGGCTAAACCACCTGGGGTAAATTGGGGACAAAAAGTGGGGCACTGATCACTGCAACTTCCACAAAGACCTTGTTGGCTACTCAGTGCTCCAATCAACGGGGTATCACATTAAAGAGGCTGGCTGGCACCATGGCACCACAGGGGACACAATCTGGGAAGGTCCGATTTCTTAGCTAGATTGTCCACAAAGCCCAGGGGCTTCTGTGGAGCCTTTCTCTGGCCTGGAAACAACTCAAGGGCTGAGATTAAGTTCCTGTGTCTGCTTAAGTCTTCCCCAGACTGGGAAACAATGGCGAGGCAGCAATTTAGTTCCAGAGCAGCATTTACATTCCAGTGTTCATCATAAGCCTTCTCTAGACTGAGAAGCAATGGCATGTCAGCATGTTAGTTCCAGAGCGGTGTTTTAGATCTGGTGCTCACTATAAGTCCTCCCCAGAATGGGAAGAAACAACAGGCCAGTGTTTAAGTTCTGATATTAAGAAGAAAAGATCTAACACCGAAGAACACCTGCAAAAACTTGAAGAGTTGGCTGTCTTCTCAAACTCACAGGGATCAATGTAAAAGCACAAGGATTATAAAAATTCAAGGAAATATGACACCACCAAAAGAAACCAATAAAACTCCAGCAACAGAAACCCATAAAGTGAAGATCTGTAAAGTGTCTGAGAGATTTCAGAATAATTCTTCAAGAATAATTCTTCTCTTCAAGGTCAGGAAATCACTCATAAAAAAGAGATTAAAAAATAATGAAACTTGGAAAATTATACAGGAACAAAATAAGAAATTTGACAAAGAAATAGAAACAATGAATAAAAACAAATAGAAATCTTGGAAATAAAGAATGCAATAACTGAACTAACCCTAACCCTAACCCTTACTTATTAAAAAACTTCAACATCACAACGGATCAAGCAGAAGAAATAATGAAAGTACTTGAAGACAGAACATATGAAGTCATCCAATCAGAGAAAGCAAAAAGAAAAATAATAATAATAAAAAAGAGTGAAGGTTTATGAGAATTATAGGATACCATCAAGAGAAATTACTCTCACATAATTGGAATTCCTGAAGGAAACACAAGAGAAGAAAGCCTAGAAAGAATATTTAAGGAAATAATGGCTGAAAATTCTCTAAATCTGGAGAAAGACAACAGCATTCAGATACAGGAAGCTCAGATCTAGTCAAATTCAACCCCAAGGGGAATTCCCCAAGGCACATCATAACAAAATCAGCAAAAATAAAAGACAAAGAGCACTCAAAGCAGGAAGGGGAAAAAATCATAAGCAACAGAGCCATAATACAGCTTTCTGCAAGTTTCTCAGCAGAAACTATGTAGTTTAGAAGAAAGTGAGATATTGCATTCAAAGTGCCAAAGGAAAAAACACTCTAAGAATACTAGAGCCAGCAAAGCTATCCTTTAAACATGAGGGAGAGATAAAGACTTTCCCAGACAAAGATGGAGGGAATTCATCAACATCATCTTACAAGAAATGCTAAAGGGTGTTCTTCAATTTATACAAAATGAATCTAACATGTAACAAGAAAACTTCTGAAGGTATAAAACTCACTGGTATAATTAAGAAAATAGACAAATGCACAATATTCTAATTCTGTAATTGTGGTAACTAAACCACTTTTATCTGAGGTATGAAGACTAAGATACAAAACCCTTAAAAAAAACAATGGGCCAGGCTTGGTGTCTCAGCATGTAATCCCAGCAGTTTGAGAGACTGAGCTGAGTGAATTGCCTAAGCCCGCAGGTTCGAGAACAGCCTGGGCAACTTGGTGAGACCTTGTGTCTACAAAAAATAAAAAAGTAGCCAGGCATGGTAGCATACACCTGTAGTTCCAGCTACTTGGAAGATTGAGGCAGAAGGATTGCCGGAGCCCAGCGAGTCGAGGCTGGGGTGGCCATGAGCATGTCACTGCACTCCAACCTGGGTGGCTGAGTGAGACTCCAACTCAAAAAAGAAAAAAAGAAAAAAACTCAACAATAACTACAACAGCTGGTTAAGAAGTAGGCAGGTGTAAATTGAAACATTAAAAAGTCAAATTGTGGGGTAAAGCATTGAGTTTATTTTTGATACTTTTCTTCACAAAGTTAAGCTATCAGCTTTAAATAAACTATTATAACTATAAAAATGTTTAAAAGCCTCTTGGCAACCACAAAGCAAAAATCTATAAGAGATATGCTAAAAATAAATAGCATGAAATAAAAAAAAAACTACTAAAGAAAAATCTCTTAACCACAAAGAAAGATAATAAGAGAGGAAAAAAGGGAAAAAAGGATCTGCAAAACCACATGACAAAAAAAAAATCAGTTGTAAGCTCTTGTCAATCAATATTAATCTTAAATGTAAATGGATTAAATTATCCAGTAAAAAACCATAGAGTAGCTGAAAGAATTCTTTAAAAACAGCAACAGCACCTAACTATTTGCTAACTATATGCTGTCTACAAGAAACTTACTTCACCTATAAAGACATTCACAAAATGAGCAATGGAAAAAAATATTCCATGCAGATGGAAATCAAAAGAGAGCTATAGTTATATTAGATTAAAATAGAATTTAACTCAAAAATGGTAAAAAATAAAATAAATAAAATGACAAAAAAGTCATCATATAATGATAAGGAGGTCAATAAGTCAAAAGTACGTAGCTATTGTAAATATATATGCACCCAACACCAAAGCACTCAAGTATGTAATGCAAATATTAATAGACCTAAATGGAGAGATGGACTGCAACTAATAATAGTAGGAAACATCAACACCCTACTTTCAAAAATGGGCAGCTCATTCAGACAGAAAAATCAACAAAGAAACATCAGAAGGAAACTTCATTCTACACCAAATGAAAGGAACAGACATTTAGAGAACATTCTGTCCAACAACTGCAGAATACTCATTATTCTCAAAAGCACATGGAACATTCTCCAGAACAGACCATATGTTAAGTTACAAACAAGTCTTAACAAATTTTTAAAAATTGAAATGATGTCAAGTATCTTTTCTAATCACAAAAGAATAAAACCAGAAATCAATAAATAACAGAAGGAATGTTAGCAACTGCACAAATTCATGGAAATTAAATGACATGCTCCTGAAACAACTAATAGATTAATGAGGAAATTTAAAAAAATTAAAAAATTCCTTGAGACAAATGGAAATGGAAATACAGCATGCCAAAACCTGTGGAATACAGCAAAAACAGTTCTAAAAGGAAGTTTATAGCTATAGTTTATAGTTATAGTTTGCCTTCATCAAAAAAGTAGAAAGATTTCAAATAAACAACCTAATGATGCAACTCAGGGAACTGAAAAAGCACTAATAAGCTGAGATCAGTAGAAGGAAAGGAATAGTAAAAATCAGAGCAGAAATCAATAAAAATTGAGGCAAAAAATATAAAAAAAGATCAACCAAACAAAATGTTGATTTTTCAAAGAGCTTAAAAATCAGCAAAACTTTAACTAGACTAACCAAGAAAAAAGAGAGAACACTCAAATAATAAAATCAGAGACAAGAAAGGAGACATTACAGCAGAGACCACAGAAATATAAAGGATCATTAGAGACTTTAATGAACCACACACCAACGAAGTGGAAAATCAAAAAAAAACAAATTTATGGACACATACAACCTACCAAGATTGAATCATGAAGAAATAAAAAAACCTGAACAGATCCATAATGAGAGTGAGTAATAAAGTCTCCCAACAAAGAAAAGTCCAGAACCTGATGGTTTCAGTGATGAATTCTACCAAACATTTAATGAAGAACTAGTACCAATTCTATTCAACTAGTCTAAAAAATTAACAAGGCAGGCCAGGCTCGGTGGCTCAGCCTGTAATCCCAGCACTTTGGGAGGCCGAGGTGAGTGAACTATCTGAGCCCGCAGATTCGAGACCCACCCAGGCAACTTGGCGAGACCTCATCTCTTCAATAAATCAAAAATTAGCCGGGCATGATAGTGCACACCTGTAGTTATGGCTACTTGGAAGGCCAAAGCGGAGGGATCCCCAGAGCCCAGCAGTCAAGGGTGCGGTGGCTGGGAGCAGCCGCTGCACTCTAGTCTGGGTGACAGAGTGAGACTCCAACTCAAAAACAAAACAAAACAAAAAACAAGGTGGAAACACTTCCAAATTTGTTCTATGAGGCTAGAATTACCCTGATACCAAAAACAGACAAAGGCACAACAACAACAACAACAAAACTACAGGCCAATATGGCTGATGAACACAGACACAAAAATCCTCAACGAAATGCCTGTAAATAGAATTCAACAGCACATGAAAAAGATCATTCATCATAAGCAAGTAGGATTTATCCTAGGGATGCAAGAATGGTTCAACATATGCAAATCAATAAACCTGATACATTAACAAAATCAAGAACAAAATCCATATGGCCATTTCAATAGCTGCTGAAAAAGCATTCAATAAAATTCAACATTCCTTCATGTTAAAAAAAATCTTAATAAACTGGGTATAGAAAGAACATTCCTCAAAACAATACAGGAGATATATGACAAATGCACAGCTAATATTATACTTAATGAGGAAAAACTGAAAGCCTTGCCTTTAAGATCCAGAACAAGACAAGGATGCCCACTTTCACCACTCTTATTCAACACAGTACTGGAATTCCTAGCCAAAGTAATTACGCAGGAGAAATAAATTTAACGCATTCAAACTGGAAAGAAAGGAGTCAAATTATCCTTGTCTGCAGATGACATGACGTTATATTTAGAAAAACCTAAAAAAATCTACCAAAAAATGTTTAAAATGGCAAATTCAGTAAAGGTGCAGAATACAAAATCAACATACAAAAATTAGTAGCATTATATATGTCAACAGTGAACAATATGAAAAAGAAGTCAAGAAAGTAATCTTACTTACAATAGCTATGGAAAAAGTAAATAAAATACCTAGAAATAAATGCAACCAAACAAGTGAAAGATCTCTACAATGAAAACTATAAAACACTCATGAAAGAAATTGAAGAGAATACTTAAAAAAAGGAAAGATATCTCATGTTCATGGATAGGAGGAAATGAATAGTGTTTAAAATGTCCATACTACCCAAAGTAGCCTACAAATTCAATGCAATCTCTATTAAAGTATCAATGACATTCTTCACAGAAACAGAAAAAAAATCCTAAAATTCATATGAAACCCCAAGAGACCCTGAAAATCCTAAGCAATCACAATACCTGACTTCAAAATATGCTACAAATCTATAGTAACAAAACAGTGTGGTACTGGCATAAAAACAGACACAGACCAATCAAATAGAATAGAGAACCCAGAAATAAATCCACACATTTACAGCCAACTGATTTTCAACAAAGGTGCCAAGAACATATATTGAAGAAAGGATAGTCTCTTCAATAAATGATGCTGGGAAAACTGGATATCCATATGCAGAAGATTAAAATTAAACCCCTATCTCTCACTATATACCAAAATAACATCAAAATAATTTGAGGACTTATATATAAGACCTTAAACTATAAAACTACTAGAAGAAAACACTGGGCAAACTCTTCAGGACATTGTTTTGAGAAAAGGTTTTTGGAGTAAGACCTCAAAAGCACAGACAACAAAAGCAAAAATAGACAAGTGGGATCATATCAAGTTAAAACACTTCTGCACAACAAAGAAACAATTAAGAGAGCAAGGAGACAACCTACAGAATGATTTTAAAAAATGTTTGCAAACTATCCATCCAACACAGGATTAGTAACTAGAATATATAAGGAACTCAAACTCCTCAATAGCAAAAAAAAGTCCACAAATCTAATTTTACAATAGGCAAATGATATGAATAGACATTTCTCAAAAGAAGACATACAGATGACAAAGAGGTACATGAAAAAATGTCAACATCACTAATCATCATATGGGAAATGCAAATCAAAACCACTATGAAATATCATCTCATCCCTGTTAAAATGACTATTATAAAAAATATATATATACTGGTAAGTATGTGGAGAGACAGGAACACTAGTAGATTGTTGGTAGGAATGTAAATTAGTATAGCCAATATGGAAAACAGAATGGAGTTTTCCTCAAAAAACTAAAAGCAGATCTACTGTATGATCTAGCAATACCACTGCTGAGTATACATCCAAAAGAAGTGAAATCAGCATATCAAAGAGATGCCTACACTCCTATGTTTATTGCGGCATTAGTCACAATAGCCAAGATACGAAATCAACCTAAGTGCCATGAATGAATGAATGGTTTAAAGAATATGCGCTATATAGTATATGCAATGAAATATTATTAAGCCATAAAAAGAACGGAATTCTGTTGTTTGAAGCACTTGGATGGAACTGGAGATCATTGTGTTAAGTGAAATAAGCCAGACACAGAAAAACAAGCACCACATGTTCTCATTCAGATGTAAGAACTAAAAAAGTTGATCTCATGGAAATAGAGAGTAGAATGATGGTTACCAGAGGCTGGGAAGGGTGGGCAGGGGGATGAATAAGAGAGGTTGGTTAACGGATACAAAGATATAGTTAGCTAGAAAGAATAAGTGTTCAATAGCACAGTAACAGGACTATAGTTAACAGTAATTTATTGTATGTTTCAACATAACTAGAAGAGGAGGTTTGGAATGGTCTAACACATAAATAATAACTGTTTGAAGTGATGGATACTCTAATAACCCTGATTTGATTATTACACGTTGTATGTATCAAAGTATCACTTGTACTGCACAAATATGTTTAATTATTAAGTATTAATTGAAAATTAAAAAGAAAAGACTTATGGCAAAATAAGCCATATCCATAAGGACAAATATGGTATGATTCCATTTATATGAAGTATCGAAAATAGTCAAATTCATAGAGAAATAAAATATAATAGTGATTATCAGATGTTAGAGGAAGGAAGATATGGAAGTTTTTTGTGTAATGAATACAGAGCTTCAGTATGGGGCAATGGAAAATTCTAGAAATGATAATAGTGATGGTTTTACAACAATGTGAATGCACTTAATGTCACTGAATTTTATACTTAAAAGGGGTTAAAATGATAAATTAGTGTTATGTATATTTAACTACATTTTTTAAAAGAAACAGGGTCTTGCTGTCACCTAGGCTGGAGTGCAGTGGCATGATTAGAGCTCACTGCAGCCTCATACTCCTTTTATCAAAAATTTTAAAAAATTCTGGACTTCACCATTACCTTCCCTTAACAACATTTTTTAAGGTGACTAAAAAGTTTGCTCTAAAGAGAAACTAAACTCATAGTAAGTCATTTAGCTTGGGCTAACGTCCCTGTCTAAAAGACAGGGTTAATCGTTAAGTTAGGATTCTAACTAAGCCTACTCTTTCCCATATCTGAAAGCCTTCTGGTGTTCTATGGAATCACAAGATCTAAAAGTTATTTCCTCAGATGACAGCAATAAAATCTGAAACGTAGCAGTATCTAAGATGTTGGCTTGCTGAAGGCCTCTCAAGATTTCAGAGGTCCTGAAGAAAAGTCATTATGGATGGTAATTACTCCCACAAAAATGTTGTATTGCAAACCCAGAACAATCAAAATGTAGATATTTTCCCAGTAATGGGAGAAGAGTTAGGGAAGGGCAGTGGTCACTCCAAAATTTTCTGGAGGCTGAGGTCTGAGGATGGTGAGCAGGTTGTAAGAGGGTACAGTCTTGTTAAAGGAAGCTCACGATTAGGTGATGTTTAACTGATGTACCTAAAGATTATTAGGACCCTAGAGAGGTCAATAAGAGTAGTATGGAACCAGAGCTGGAAGCAAGACAGTGGTAAATAAATTAATTAATTTTAAAATTAATAGAAAGTTCTCTCTCTCTTTCTTTCTCTCTCACTTTTGCTCTTACTCTCCCCCCTTTTATTTTATTTTATCAGTCTAACTAGAGGTTTGTCACTTGTATTCTCAAAATATCAACTTATGCTTTCTTTGATTTTCATTACTATGTTTCTGCTCTCTATTTCATTGATTTCTGCTTTGATCTTTACTATTTCCTTTCTTCTGCTTAGTTTGGGCTTAATTTGTTCTTTCTATAGTTCCTTAAAATATAAACTGAGGCCGGGCTCTGTGGCTCAGCCTGTAATCCCAGCGCGTTGGGAGGCTGAAGGGAGTGGATTGCCTGAGCCCACGGATTTGAGACCCGCCTGGGCAACTTGGCAAGACCTCATCTCTACAATAAATCAAAAATTAGCCGGACGTGGTAGCGCGTGCCTGTAGTTCCAGCTACTTGGAAGACTGAGGTGGAAGGCTCGCTGGAACACAGCAGGTCAAGGCTGCGGTGGCCAGGAGCGTGCCACTGCACTCCAGTCTGGGTGACAGAGTAAGACTCCAACTCAAAAAAATATATATATATATATATATTTTTTTATATATATAAATATATATATATAAACAGTTCTTCCTACCTTTGTAATATTGTTTAGTGCCATCCATTTCCCCCAAGTCTTGCTTTAACAACATGCCACAGATTTCGATATAGTGTGTTTTAATTTTTATCCATTTCAAAATGCTTTTTAATTTCTTTTTGAATTCTCCTTTTTTCCATGGCTTGCATAAAAGTATATCATTTTGTTTCCAAATATTTGAGAATTTTGCAGATATCTTTCTGTTGTTGATTTCTAATTAAAATCCATTGTGGTCAGAGAACACACTTTATGTGACTTAAATCCCTTTGAATTTATTCAGACTTGTCTTATGGCCCAGGGTACAATTTATCTTGGTAAATGTTCTACATGCGCTTAAGAGCATGTGTGCTCTGTGTTGTTGAGTGGAGGGTTCTATTCATGTCTGTTAGGTCTAGCTGGTGGGTAGTGTCGTTCAAGTCAGCTATGTCCTTACTGATTTTCCATCTATGTGTTCTATCCATTGTGGAGAGAGGGATATGATAATATTTGACTGTGACTGTAGATTTGTCTATTCTTTTTGCAATTTTATTAGCTTGTGCTTCATGTATTTTGGAAGCACTGTTACTGGGAGATACATGTTTAGGGCTATTATGCCTTTTTATGATAAATCATCCTTCATTTATTGGCTGCTTAATACATAATTGTTACATGACTTTCTGACTCTGCATTGTGATTTTTAAGACACAGCTACCCTGGCAGGTAAAAGTCATGGACAGACTTACAAGTGGGCAAAAAAGAGGGTGAGCCCAGCAGGGTACTGGCTGAAGACTGCTGCACCAATACGTCTTATGGCTCCCCGGTGAAATCTCCATCTCTAGGAGACCCAGTATCTGAAATTTCACCTCCAAAGATCCCTTGGGTTCATTAACTCCTGTCTAGATATTGTCACAAATGCCTGCAAGAGAGGAAACACAGCATCACATGCACTTCCCTGCCTGAGAAGAAGGTGCAGCATGTGAACACTGGGGCCCAGAGTGAGACCTGAAACTGGGAGGGTCAGGAGCACTCCCGAAAGTGCAACATCACAAGGCTGGTCTTGGATGTGGAGTAATCACCTGTGATTACAGATGTCAGCATAGCGGCCAGAGACCTGATGAATGGTGTTTCAAACTGGCTCCCAGACTGCAGGCCCAGGAAGACATCCACAGATTTTGGAATCCCGGGCGTGGCATTCCCAATGTAATGCGGACATTTGTAAAGGTTTGCTACATGCTTCTGAGAGCGGATGTGAGGGTGGAGATGAGAAAAGCCATGCATGCCTAAATTAGTTTCCATTTCTTGTGTGTTTCCTCAAAAGCCCCATCCAGAATGAAAAGGAACTAAGGTTTGTCCTTTGAATGCTTATTCAACTTGGACATCCTGCTGCCCCAAGTAACCTACATGATTTCCAAGGCCACGCTTGTTTGTGTACTTTTCTCTGGTGTTAGATTTCCATCACATTTATGACAGCACAAATATAGCCCTAATGCCCTAAAGGTTTTTGGTCTGGCCTCTGCAAAGCAAGATAAACAGGTTGGAAAGTTTCCCATGCTGATACAGTGGGTAACCCAGAAAGGACACGATGTAGTTCATCAAATCTAAGTCCCAGAGACAGAACGTCAAGCACCATTGGATGAAACAGCAAGAAGCGAAAGCACTGCCCAACTATGACAAAACATAAGATGAAGTTGGTTGTGAGATTCATCTGATTTCAGGATGCCAACATTTTTTTAAAAAAGTAACTCTTTGTATCAACGAAATAGAGTGGGTAATGAAAACAAGAACAGGAGGATGTGCACACAGACTTGTATGAAAGTATGCAGTTATTTTTAAAGTGCCCACTTTAATCTAACTTTCCTTTTTTTTTTTTTTTGAGTTGGAATCTCACTCTGTCACCCAGGCTAGAGTACAGTGGCGTACTCACGGCCACCCCAGTGTTGACCTGCTGAGCTCTGGCGATCCTTCCACCTCAGGCTTCCAAGTAGCTGGAACTACAGGTGTGCGCTATGACTAATTTTTTCATTATTATTGTAGAGACAAGGTCTCGTCAATTTGCCTGGGCTGGTCTTGAACCCGTGGACTCAGACAATCCACTCACCTCAGCCTCCCAAAGTGCTGGGATTACAGGCTGAGCCACCGGGCCCGGCCAGCCTAACTTTCAATAATCGTTCAAGTCTGCTGTGTCTTTACTTACTTTCTGTGTTCCATCCATTATGGAGAGAGGGATATTAAAGTCTTTGCCTATAACAGATTTGTCTGTCTTCCTTACAGTTTCACAGCTAAGCACACAGTGGTGGAAAATGAAATATAGAATCGTGTGTTTCCACAGAAACAGCAGAGGGACTTTAATGATCAGGGGGTTGTGGGGGTGGGGCATGGGCATCATCATCCCCGAGATAGTGAAGGGAGCAAGGAAGAGGAAAAGATTTCAGGAGAATATGGACTTTCAAAAGGAATCAAGCCATAGCCAAAAGTATAAAGAATAAATATCCATGAGTCTATACTGCTCTAAAGAAATGACTAAATAAATAAGTGGGAGGGGGAGGAAGGATCAACTCTGTCTTGCAGATGCATTTCCATGAACTGATATAGATACACTGCCCTCAAGAGAAGCATTAAGCCCCACTCCTTAACTGTGGGCTACACATAGTGACTTCCTTCCAAAGAGTACAGTATAAAAAGGAAGGGAAAAGAGAACTTTATGGCTGAGAGACCTAACAAACACTACCACAGCTGAATGAGATCACGGTCACCATCGACAGTGAGAAGTAACCTTCACAGTATGACCCTTGATATGATGTAATGAAGATGGTGTTTACCTCTGTGGTCTTGCTTCTCTTAAACCCAAAACCTCAGTCTGATCATGAGAAAGGCAACAGACAAATCCTAAAGTGAGGGACAAACTGTAAAATATCTGGCCAAGCCAGGCAGGGTGGCTCAGGCTTGTAAGCCTCACACTCTGGGAGGCTGAGGTAGGAAGACTGCTTGAACACAAGAGTTCAAGACTAGTTTGGGAAACAATGAGACCCTCATCTTTACAAACACACACACACATACACACACACACATACACACACACACACTACATACTTAGCTGGGGGTGGTGGCACATGCCTGTAGTCCCTTGAGAGACGAGGCAGGAGAATCAATCACTTGAGTCTAGGAGTTCAAGGCTGCAATGAGCTATGATCATATCAGTGCACCCCATCCTGAGTGATAGAGTGAGAGCTTATCTCTAAAAAGAGAGAGAGAGAGAGAGAGAGAGATACCTGGCCAGTATCCCTCAAAACTGGGAAAGTCTTAGAAATAGCCATAGTCAAAATGAGCCTAAGCAGACATGACAACTTATATGAATGTGCTGTCCTGGATGGGATCCTGAGACAGAAAAGAGACTTTAGGAGAAAACTGAGGAAGCCAGAATAATATATAGACCTTTTGAAATCATAATATATTCATGTTGGTTCAGTCATTGTGACAAATATACCATATGAATGTAGAAGGCTAATATGAGTAACAGCTGAGTGTGGACATATGAGAATTCTCTGTACTATCTTCACAACTTTTGTAAGTGTACTTTTTGTTTGTTTCAATAGCTGTCGGGGTTCAATGGCTTTGGATTACGTGGATGCCTTTTACAGTGGTGAAGAAGTCTGTGCCTTAAGTGTACCCATCACCCCCATTAGTGCACTTTGTACCCGATGGGTGATTTTCATCCCTTCCCCTATTCCCATCCTCCCCTTCCGAGTCTCCAATGTCCATTATACCATTCTCTGTGCCTTTGCATATATATGGATAATGAAGTGTGTATATGTGTACCATGGAATACTATTCAGTCACAGAAAATAATAAAATGTCCTTCTGTAGCAACTTGAATGGAACTGGAAACCATTATTCTAAGTGAAGTAACCCAGTAACAGAAGGCCAAATTACCGCATGTTCTCCCACTTATAAGTGGGAGCTAAATGTATTTTAAAATTTAAAAATTATATCCTCTGATAGATTATCCTTTCAGTGCAAAAAAGCCTCTCTATGAGGACAGCTCTGTTGCAGTCAGATTTCAGCGCATAAGGGAGAAATTTGATAAAATTGGAATGAAGAGGACCATAGGAGGAGTCCTGATTGTACATGAGCACCGGCTACCCCATGTGCTATTGCTACAGTTGGGAACAACTTTCCTCAAATTACCTGGTGGTGAACTTAACCCAGGAGAAGATGAAGTGGAAGGACTAAAATGCTTAATGACAGAGATACTGGGTCCTCAAGATGGAGTTCTGCAAGACGGGTCAGTGATGACCATGTCAGTAACTGATAGAGACTGAATTTTGAGCCTCCTCAGGATACTTATATTTCTGCACATGTTAAGAAGCCTAAGGAGCATAAGAAGTTGTTTCTGATTCAACTTCAAGAGAAAGTCTTGTTTGCAATCCCTAAAAATTACAAGCTGGTAGCTGTACCATTGTTTGAGTCATATGACCATGCACCAGGATGTGGACCCATCATTTCTAGTCTCCCTCAGCTGTTGAGCAGGTCCAGTTTTATATACAACTGAATTCTGGAACAGTGGAGAAGAAACAGAAGCTGTCTCTGTGAGCACAACTAGAAGAATAAGCATGGCAGAAAAGTTTTTTGATTTTATCCCTCTTCCCTGATCCTTCAATTGCCACCTACTTTCTATTGCCCGAATAGTCAGGTTAATATAAAGAACTGCACAGTGGTGTAAACAAATGTGATAATGTTTATTGACTTTAGATTCTACTCATACTTTTATATACAATATTAAAGAAAATGGACTTCTGTTTATTTATTTTTTTTAGTCAGAGTCTCACTCTGTCACTCAAGCTGGGTGATTCACGACCGCAGCCTAGATCTGCTGGGCTCAGGCGATCCCTCTGCCTCAGCCTTCCAAGTAACTGGAACTACAGGCACACACCACCACGCCCAGCTAATTTTTTGACTTATTGTGGAGACGAGGTCTCGCCAACTTATCCAGGCTGGTCTCAAACCCCTGGGCTCAGGCAATCCTCCCGCCTCTACCTCCCAAAGTGCTGGGATTATAGGTGTGAGCCACCACACCCGGCCTGTATTTTTTTTTTAATTTCTAATTAAACATCTAAAGTTCTTTTTAAAAAATAGACCCCCCCAAAAAAAATATATATATATAGGGAACAAGCCAGAGGGGCTGTTCAATTAGCAATCTGGAGGGAGAACTCTGGAGTTGCTGAGGGGTGGTGTAGGGGGACTCATAGTTACACCCTGGAAAGGTGCTGGGGTTATTTAGAGAGATCTATCATCTGACTCTGATTTGTCATCCTACCAATGAGGGAATGGATTAAGGCACAGCTAGAACTCAACATTTGACTCACTTTTCTGTGAATAGCACGTTCCCCCCCAAATAAGCAGAATAAATATGTTTTCCTGAGTGTTTACTAGGAGAATTGTGGAGAGGACTGTGGAATCACAGCAGACACTCATCATGAATATGGGTGGTGGGATTACCTCCTTTGAGGGGTGGGTTTTATCTTCGCTTGCCTTGGTCCTCAGAGCTCCCTGCAGTTTGGCTCCTTGCAAAGGCTGCTGCTGTTATAGGAGCAAGTCTTCTGCCCAGAGCCCAGGGTCTTTGCCATGGGCTCATATAGTCCCCCTATTCTTGTGGATTCTTGTGTTATTGCATGAGAATGGAGGGACAGTCCTACTTCATGCTGACTCCAGGACATGAGCTGTGTATCATCATTGGCTCCTTCTCTTTCCACGTGAGATGGACTCACACTACTGTCATCAGACTGAAGAAAGAAGGCATAAAAAATCATGGAAAGGGCTCAAGTGAGTTTAGGTTATCCATTCTTGGAGGTCAGTGTTCAGACAACCCATTGAAATTGTTGCCCAGGATGTGGTTGGTATTGCACTAGTTGCTATTGAAAGTGAGGTTGCGGCTGGGCTCGGTGGCTCAGCCTGTAATCCCAGCACTTTGGGAGGCCGAGGCGAGTGGATTGCCTGAGCCTGTGGGTTCGAGACCCGCGCGGGCAACTTGGCGAGACCTCATCTCTACAATAAATCCAAAAATCAACCGAGCGTGGTAGCGCGCGCCTGTATTTCGGCTACTCGGAAGGCTGAGGCGGAAGGATCGCCGGAGCCCAGCAGGTCGAGGCTGTGGTGGCCGGGAGCGGCCACTGCACTCCAGTCTGGGCGATGGAGTGAGACTCCAACTCAAAAAAAAAAGAAAGTGAGGTTGCTGTAGACTACAGAGAGATGTCAGGG
>CAUYQG010015026.1:0-17553 GCA_963574415.1 Tarsius wallacei | reverse complement strand
CCAGGTATGGTGGCTCATGCCTGTAATCCCAGCACTTTGGGAGGCCAAGGCAGGAGGATGGCTTGAGCTCAGGAGTTTAAGACTAACCTGGCAACATAGCGAGACCTCATCTCTACAAAAAATCAAAAAATTAGCCCGGGTGTGGTGGTGCACACCTGTAGTCCCTGCTCCTGGAGAGGCTGAGGCGGGAGGATCACCTGAGCCCAGGAGTTGGAGGCTGAAGAGAGCTGTGACTGTGCCACTGCACTCCAGCCTGGGTGACAGAGTGAGACCCTGACTCAAAATATACATATATATAAACAAATAGATAAAATTTAAATAATTAAGTTACATTTAAAAATCACCTCCGGGCCAGGCAGGGTGGCTCAGCCTGTCATCCCAGCACTTTGGGAGGCCAAGGCGAGAGGATTGCCTGAGCCTGGAGATTCAAGACCAGCCTGGGCAACCTGGTGAGACCTCGTCTCTACAGTAAATCACAAAAACTAGCCGGATGTGGTGGCATGCATCTGGAGTTCCAGCTACTTGGAAGACTGAGGCCGAAGGATCGCCGGAGCCCAGCAGGTCGAGGCTGAGATGGCCGTGAGCGTGCCACTGCACTCCAGCCAGGGTGACAAGAATGAGACTCCAACTCAAAAAATAAAATAAAAATCGCCTCCTTAATCACACCAGCCCCTTTAAGTGCCCAGTGGCCACAGGTGGCTCAGGCTGTGTCGGACAGTGCAGGCGTGGGCCGAGGAAGCCGCCGTGCCACGCGGCTGCTTCCTGAGCCTACTTGCCCCAGCTCACAGGTGGTGCAGACGTGTATTTTAACTCAGCTTCCAGAAGCAACTGGCCCCAGTGAGTCTGGAATAAATGCTGGTTGGGTAGATGAAAATGAGACAGTTGCTGTCCAGGGAAGGCATAAAAGAAACAGAAATAAAACCCATTCAAAAACCCTCGCAAGATGATGGTGCAGATTCCAAACAAAGGTTGTACAAAGTGACCTCAGGCAGGGCCCCTCCCCGCACGGATGGTCTCTGGTGCAGCCGGCTAGCTTTTATTTTAGTTTCTAAGAAATGGATTGATAGGCAGGACTTCTCCCCACGGGCATCTGTGATGTCCTAAAAAAAGGAACCTCTACTAAAAAAGGCTCCCGGCGCTGTCCTGACATCAGTTCTGGCCCCTTCCAGGCTAAATGTAGGCCAGGTGTCCCCAGCCCAGGCTCGGAGATTTTCAGGAAAATCTCCCAGGTCGTCCCAGGTAAAAGTGGTCCCGTCTCCCCCGTCAGGTCCCAAGGTTAGAACCCACGTGTGGCTGTCATGATACCCAAACTGGTCTTCTGTTTGGCAGGAGTCCTGCCTTCCAGGGCTTTGAACAGAGCCGTTCCCTCCTCGTTCTTTCGGGAAGGGGTAGGAGTGTGGGAGTGGGCGTGGGGCCGTCCAAGGTGACTCTCAGGTGGCCGAACCTCATTCTCATCCCTAGAATTGGCTTCCTTCCTGGACTGAAATCACCTGGCTGGTAGAAGCCGGTGCAGGACCCGGTGAGGGCTACACAGTCAGTGCCGCAGGAGGGAGACGTCTTCCCCTTTCCAGAGAAATGAGACTCACTGATGGCTTATCCTGGTCCAGATCAGTGTGGGGTTGAAACTATTTGAAGTAGGGGAGAGAAATGTCTTCTTTCCTCGGGCGCTGTATGAACACTTTCATGGACTGTCTCACTCCATCTGCTCCTGTCGTTTTTTTCCTCTCCTGACCTTTCTCTTTCCCTGTCACTCGGGTTAAAAGAGCATCTACAAACAACTCAAATTAAAATCTGTATCCAACAATAGCTCTGTGGGCTGGTAGCATTTAGCAGTCACACAAGTACTTTAAAATTTTGGTAAACACGTTCCTGTTAGTTTCCAAACGGAAGAACCAAAACAGCATTCCATGCCCTGTTAAGAGGTTTTATTAGGAAGAACAAATGCACAGAGGGGACAGATTCGGGAAGGGCCGGGTGGGAGGAGGGGGGAGGGCGAGCTGGGGGTCTGCAGAGTCAGCCTCAGGACACGTGTGCCGTCCCCCGTGGCTGGGGCCTGGCTTGACGGGATAATGAAGCATTGATCACGAGAAAAAAAAGATGAGATGGCCCTCGCTCATCCATTATTTTTATCTCCTAGCCGTGGAAGACAGAAAACTGTTCATAGGAATGGTCTCGAAGAAGTGTAATGAGAATGATATCAGGGTGATGTTTTCTCCATTTGGCCAGATCGAGGAATGCCGCATCCTCCGGGGACCCGACGGGCTGAGTCGAGGTGAGTGCGTTGCCTGCAAAGCCTCTCTCCTGAAGTGCTAATTGGAACTCTGTGTCACAGCCGAGGTAGATGGAGGCACCGCACACAGCAAGAGGTCGCCCTGTAATACGTCCCGTGTGATAAAGTTATCCAACCTGAACTTTTCACCGCAGCAGAAATGATCACCTTTTATTTCTCAAGTCGAGAAGGTCCCGGTGCCGACATATTAGCTCAGGTTGTCACTGTCAGGGGCAAGGCTGGCGGGCCGCCCTGCCCCCGCACCTCTCTTTTCGGTCTCAAATTGAAGCAGATTTCGGAGGGACAAGGAGGAGGCGTGTAGGATGAGAAAGGACATCTCCTAGCTCCATCCCAGACTTCAGGCTTCTGGCCTGTGCCTGAAAGAAGTGTGAGAAAACCAGGGGGAAATTGCCTGTGGTCACACGCAGTGCAAGGCAGATGTGGACTCGGAGGAACTGGGCCTGTCTTGGAATATTAGAGTTGTATTTCAAAGAGAGAAACTCCTCGAGTCCCGAGTCCGGGGAGTTCCTTAAGTGACAGAAAAATGACTTCATCCCGAAGAAGCTTATAGGCTCTTCTTTACCACCATGGTAGACGCGAAAGCAGGGCCTTGAATGCAAACCCATAGCTTTGCAAGCCCCTGTACAAAATAGCTGGAAATCCCTGTTCTCACTCTGTGGGCCTCCCCTTTGACAATGCCACACAGCCCCTTCCTCAGACCACTCATCGAGGCCGACACCGAGTGTTAGCACTTGTCCGAGTGCAGTTCCCCGAGTCCGAAGTGGAGATGTTTCTGTAAAATGTGTTTTCCAGTTCTTAGCGAAGTCCGTGATTTTGCCACATGAAGAGATCTTCCTTCTCTTACGACCGTGGGTACCAGTGCAATTTCTAGGGAGCAGGTTGGAAACCCAGCTCCATCCTCAATCTCTGGTTCCGGGCCAGCAGTGGCAGCCAAAAACAACGTGCTGAGAGGAAAGATGGGTCTTGAGGCTGGAGGCACCCATATTCACCCATCTCACGAGTTTTACCGAATTTCAGCACCATGTGAGGAAGCACGCCTGTTTTTTTGCTTTTTAGACAGGAGGCTTCATGATGTCAGCTGCTAGAATGGAAGGCCCAGGGAACAAGAGTTCCGCCCACAGCCACCCCCAGTGGAGGTAGTCTAGAGGAAAACCAGGCAGAGGTGGAACAACGCCAGGCTTTGATTCCTGCGTTTTCTTCTGAAGGTGTTTTTTATTTATTTTTTTTTTTTAAAAAACAGGGCTGGCAGTCTGGAGATCAGCTTCTGCATTCTGTCACAATCCCCAAATTCTCCTTAGGTAACACTCACTTAAAAGGGACTGTTCTCTCAAAGCCAAGCAAGACACAATACCGAGCATGATCCCAAAATAACAGACCCAGTGCCTGAGGGGCCTCTTCAGCTCGTTACCTGGGCCAACGTTAGAGTCAAGGCCAGCCAGCCCTCACTCTGAGGGACCCCATCCCTTCTACACACCCTCACACGCCTGAGAGTGCCATCCCAGCAGTTCACACCCCATCATCTGTTCCCACCTCAGTCGGGACACACATGCGCCCACTCAGGCAGACACGCCAGGAGAGAGGGTAACGTGGGCAAAGACAGGGTGGCTGAATTAAGAAGAAAATAGGTGATGGCGTCGCTGTCCTCCCTGGTCTGCTGCCAATTTAGTGATTAGAGTCCTGAGGCCCCCCTGTCCTTATTCCCAGTCATGCCTCTGTGTTGCATTTGCACCTTTCACTCCCCAAAGCATAGGATACGGAGAAGGGACCGGAGCCCCATACGTTAATGAGAGTAAAGTGTATGGTGACTTGGAGGTCACTGACCCTGAACCTTCATCTCAGAACTTCGACTGAAATGAAATGTGACCTTCTTCATTTCATTTGCCTGCCCCGTCCCTTGGCTTCCCCCATTTTATTTTATGTTATTGTATTTTATTGTATTTTATTGTATTTTTTGAGTTGGAGTCTCACTCTGTCACCCAGGCTGGGTGCAGTGACACGTTCACGGCCACCCAGGTGTCAACCTGCTTGGGCTCCAGCGATCCTTCTGCCTCAGCCTTCCAAATAGTGGGAACTACAGGTGCGCACTACCACAGCCGGCTAATTTTTTTTTAATTTATTGTAGATACGAGGTCTCACCAAGTTTCCCGGGCTGGTCTCAAACCCGCGGGCTCAGGCAATCTACTCGCCCCAGCCTCCCAAAGTGCTTGGATGGCAAACTGAACCACCGAGCCTGGCCTTATTTTTTTTTTTTTTTATTTGAGTTGGAGTCTCACTCCGTCACCCAGGCTGGAGTGCAGTAGCACACTCATGGCCACCCCAGTGTCAACCTGCTGGGCTCCGGCGATCCTTCCACCTCAGCCTTCCAAGTAGCCGGAACTTCTGGCGCACACTACCACGCCCAGCTAACTTTTTTATTTATTGTAGAGACGAGGTCTCCCCATGTTGCCCAGGCTGGTCTCGAACCTGCAGTCCTCTCACCTCGGCTTCCTGAGGTGCTGGGATTACAGACTTGAGCCACTGCACCCGACCTGTTTCCCCATTTTAAGTGACAACTGTAACAACCCCTGCCCTGCTCTCCTGGAAGGATGTCGCTGGTCACTGATGGGGGCGCTTCTCAGCTGGGCAAGCATCTGTGGGGTTAGGAAGAGGCCTCGGATGTGAGGTGCGAGCACTGGCCTGGCTCCTGCTCCCCCTCTGTGTGGCCCGGCCCACTCATGAAGTGATTCCCCATCTCTATCTGTGCGGGGGCGGGGACAGGGATGGGCAACACTGCTGCCCGCATTGGCCAGAACTCCTTGAGATACGTGGATTTCTACAGATCAGACTTTAAAGCAGCCAGAACTTTCATGGGAAAGAGCAGGACACACATCCTCAACAAGAGAACTCAGCTAATGTGATCGGCCATTTGTTGATTAACCAGCACTTGACACCGGAAGCAGCCTGTGGCCGCAACAAGTGACGAGCTTTCGATATTTCATGCAAATGCCTGCTCCATGTAACGAGAACACTCCTCCCTCCTGCCTTTTTTTTTTCCAACAGAAAAGCAATTTCTCATGAACTGATGAGAAATCCCTATTGCAGAAAAAAAGAAAATGCTCATTTATAACCATTTGTTCTAGAATAGAAAGACAGACAGTGGTACGTTTTTCAATGAGCAGGACCCAGGGACTCCTGGCTACAGGGGCCCGCCCTGAATCATTGTATTTGTGAGGAGAACAATTCTCTTTCGTGCTCCTATTTTTCTTTCATTAAAGAATTGCAGCTTTCAGTCAAATATTAAGGAGTGTCTCCCATGAACAGCACCGCAGACCCAGGGCGTTCAGCGTTTCTGTTCTTGGTGTCTGTTGCTGGCTCAGTTGTTTCAGAAATAAACAAAAATTAAGTGAAACACGAAAGCTCAGCTGTGTGAAAAGTACCTTCTAATACAAAATGAGGGTGTAATCTATTCAGTAAGAAGGTTTTCGAGTCAGTCCGTTGGGTGATGGTGAGGGAGAGGTGCAGTTCCCTGTGCTCTTCCTGCTTCTGTCCAGTCCAGTTACAAGAAGGCAGACAAAGGAGGCAGTTCGTCCGGCTGGCCCCCGGAAAGCTTCCCCTGTCATATCCTCTCTGCCACATCAGTTTTAGTCCTTCCCCAATAAACATTACACTGAGTTACTCCAGGACCCTCGTGACTCAGTACCCCCGCCTGACCCACACTTTCCATTAGAATCACTATCTTAAAAAAAAAAAAAAAAGTCATGATCTTCCTATTGGCAAGAAACATATTGTTAAAGTCCCACCATTACTCAGCAGCCCAATAGACACCCCTCCCCACCCCCCACGAGGAAATTGTCACCACTGTCTACACGGAAAGCACCTAGCGTCTGCCAGGCTTCTTGGAGTCCCTCAGCAAACGCTGGGACTCTTCCTCACGGGGGTGGCGGTATGCACACACCTAAGGGTGCGTTTCCCCCTCTGGGGCAGTAACCCATTCTGCCATCTTTTCTGATGTGGAAAGCAAGGTTTGAGATGCTTTCCAGCAATTTCAGGACGCTCCAGTCATCCCGCAGTGGCAGCTGCACCCCCGAGTCCTGCTGCCTGAGCCTTCATCAAGAACACGAGCGGGGGACCACGAGCCCACACGTGGCAATTCAGATGACACGTGCGCAGAGCTTGAGGTTTCTAAGCCAAATGTACTTGTTTGGCAGCGTCACCTTAGCCTGCTCGTTTCCTCAATACACACGTTCTCCATTACCCATAATCCCACAGTCAGAGCGGGCTCTTGAGGGTCGATCGACCGGGTTTTCTGCACCGTGGTAGTTGAATATCTGTAGCTCAGAGACAATGAAGGGGTTTATTTCATTTTTTTCCTCCACAAACTGTAGGCAAATCTTTGCTGCCATTTAAGGTAACTTTCTGCTCGTTTAAGAATATTCCAGCTGTGTTTATGGTGTTCCAACATTCCCCTGCCAAAACCCTTGACAAATGAATTGGCAATATTTTCGGGGATGTTGGAGAGCACAGACTGGATTTAGCCATTAAATTCTCATTTGTGTTGTCAGATCTGATCAGGATATGGGGATGGGTCTCTGACCGTTAAAACTCAGGAGTCTGAGGTGGGAGGATTGCATGAACCCAGGAGTTCAAGACCAGCCTGGACAACAACAACCAAAAAAAAAAAGAAATGCAGGGAAAGGACTCAGTTTTGATCACATTTTAGCTCTGACCACATAGTACGTAAACATTCAGATATGTGGAAACTTCCAGAACACGCCCTTGGATCACTGCCTGCATTTTGCTGTCTCTTTCTGAATACAATCTTCCTGTCTCGTCTCAATGATGAGATTTTGGCAGTCATTAAGCAGGTCCTGTCCATACTCACCCTCGGGTACCATAAGTGAATGATGTCTCCATGCCAATTTTAAATAAACAAGCCCAACATGAGGGACGGTGCATTTGAGGGTTAAATTTTTATGCCCTAAATTATACTGGTAGCATGCAGGGGGGGGGGAACCCCTAGAAAACCAGAATTTCTTTATTTAAAAAATCGTGTATTTGTTCTTGTTTAAACTTCAGTCACCTTTAAAGTACTCTCTGTTCGGTGCACTACATCCATCGAGATGCTTTTTTCACTGTTCAGAACTGCTCAAGCAGTTTTTGAACTCATCAATTTTGATGCCTTTTAGTGCTTCTGCCGTTTTTTGTTCCATCTCTTCCACATCAGCAAAACATTTCCCTTTGAAGACATTTTTCATCCAGAGATCGGGTGAATAGGGAGGGTGGGGCACAGGGGTCATGTCATCTTTTTGGCCAAAAACTACTGAACACTCAGTGCGGTGTGGGCAGGTGTGCTCACAAATCATCCATCATGAAGTGGGCAAACGTGTTAAAGGAAAATTTGGAGAAAAACAATTCACTGACGCTGAACACAGCCTCTCACAACAACGCTAACTGATACACTGATGCCGATGGGTTGTTAGAACACTGACCTAGCAGGGGAAGCCTGTACTATAAGGGGGCCGCCCTCCAAAAGATAATTCCAGTTTTCTGGGTACCCCCCTCATATATTCAGTACATCCTGCCACTACTAAAAAGACGCAACAAGGAAAATTGGCTGCATGAAGGTCTTCCTTGGGCTGACTAGGAATTTATAAACAAGCTTTCCATAAGTTGAAACCTCCTACAAGTTATTTTAAGTTGTGCTTCTTTCAGTTGACGTATAGCGGGCTGCTGCACCTCTCTCAAAGAAGGAACAGAAAGAGAGGCTCTGGCATTGTTCGTACTTTTAAAAGTGCCTGTTCTTTTTTCTTTCTTTTTTTCTTGGAGCAGAGCGAGAATTCAGCTAGAATATTCTCCCAGTAGTCTCTTGCAGCTGAGAAAAAAGGTAGAACACCTGAGTTAAGATATCCTTTCAATTGAAATGACAAGTGTAATAGATGTGTTCTGAAATCTTCTCTGTGACAGGGCTACGTGCTTTCCTTAGATCTTGTCTGTAGGAGGAAATTACTTTGAGAAACGTTTCCCCAGTCAATCATTTATCTGTTTTAGCAGCAAGAAGGCAACCTCATGGAAATAGGAGGAATTCAGCTCCTTTCATTCCCATTAGCAATCTCTGACATTCTGGAAGTAGAGATAATAAATAATTGCAAAGGTAGATTACAGGTTGGCCACATTTACAGATTTTTTTTTCTTTTTTTTTTCTTTTTTTTTTTTGCTGTTATGTATTTAGAAGTTTTAAGGTAGTTTTAGGCATGCTATCTTACCCAAACCTCCTCCCTACCAAAAAACAATGAAAGAAATACAGCTTCATTATTTTAATACCTGTATCTTCCCCCCACCCCCCACCCCCCGCCCCCAGCCTAGTTTCTCCAGTATTTTTGGTCAGTAGCCAGAGAACTGATTGCTGAGATGGCACATTCAACAGTCTAGAATAATTCAGGGCTGACCCTTCAAGATCAGAGCTGTTGTCCTAGCAAGACCCAGTGAACTCCATCTCCCCAGAAGCTCATTTTTAGTAGAAGGGGGGAATATTGGTGACTTCAGTTATTTCTGTCCAACAGAAAGCCTTTTGATTGGCTTGGGAGAAAAAGCCAACAGCCAAGCTTAGTGGTAGGGGCTCACGTGACCCTCTGTTAGTAAAAACCCACAATTCAGAGGCCTAATCCTAAAGCTACTAGTAGGTTTTCGGTGGCATTGAAAAGAAAATTAAAATCTACCTGCAGGACGTACCATGAGCTCCTGTTTTAGGGAAGTTACAAAAGTGAACAAGCTACTATTCCAAGAAACATTTGGTTCTGAAGTTGCTTGACTTCATCCAGAGTGGCACAGAGAGTGACGTTTTTCAGCATGCACTCCCACTTTATAAATGGCATGGTAATTTTTTGTCTCTTAAGTAATTGAACACAGCACACAGTACAGAACTTGACAAAAGCCTCCAAGGAGACAGCTCCTCTCTCGCTTCACCACCACTGCCAATAGAATTCGAAGGTTAAAGAAGCCCTCACATTTGTCAGATCATTTTTTTGGATGGGGTAAGGATTGTATAATTAGAAGCATCCGTCGAGTTTTTGATTGCAGGTTTCACAGAGGAAAGGGCAATGGTTCGAGTTTATAGAAATGTAATTTGATTGTTCTATCACTAATACTTTTCTTCTGTGACCTGTTAATTGCTGTATTGTTCTAAGTTACTTTTAAGAGTTCTGCTTGTATGAAATTGTGGTAAATGCCTTAAACTGTGCCTTATTGATTCTTGTTGACATTTTACATGTTTTTTTTTTTTAATGCATTCTTAACCTCCATTTGGAAACTGTCATTTGGCACATATTGCTGAATAATAAGAGCAAATGAAGTGAACACAACAACCTTCTTGACTGTTAAAAGCAGAATCAGTCCAACCCTGCACGGTCTCACATAACTCTCCAGTAAATGTTCTGCTTTTTCCTCCATAAGCAGTTTCAAGATACAAAGTGAAAAAATAAAAATCTCTTCGTGTTATTTCCTGTTAATAATGTCAGTGATGATCATAATGCTTTTGAAGCGATGTGACTTTGAAACAGATAGTGAATTTGGACTGGATAATGTTAGAGCCCAGCATCAGTTAGGAAGCCAGTCGTAGTGCTGTCTTCTGTCCCTCTGTTACACATATGATCTAGATGCCTCACAGAAGACCACGAAATTTGCTCTTACTGATGACAAAAGCTGCCATCGAGGTCCAGATAGCGTGTTTAAGTAGACAGCTTCCTCAGCTGCCATGCCATGAGCAAACCCTAGGAAACAGCTTGGCGTGCATGGCCACTAGGCTTCCTCCAGCCATCCAAGCCCAGCTTACCTTGCAGGTGAATGTGAGATGAACTTCCCATGTACTGATAGTTTTTGTGTATTAAAAACTACAGCGTAATGCAAAAAAAAAAAAAAAAAAATGCATTGACTTATTCCCATGACTGGATGTCGTTGTGCTTTGGGGTAACGGGCAGGCGTTGCTTTCTCTTATTGCTGTTTGATGAAAAGGTGCTATTGCAGTATTGACTTGATAATCTCACCAGGTGCACGTGCAGAGCAAAAGAAGAAAATACATTTTATGGCTCACAAATTGATTTACATAAACCAAACAATCTGCTGGTTGTTTGAATGTGGAATGTTCTATTTTGCTTATTGGCCACAGGGGCAACAATCTCGTATTGTTGATGCCAGAATTCCGCTTCCATGCATTCCCTCCAAAGTGACAATAGACTTCAGCCTCTCGGTGTTTAGATCTGCTTCATTTGGAAATCTTTTAAGTAGTAATAATAATAATGTTTTGAGGAAATTGAGTGGAACACTAAATTATTCTCTGATACCTAAGTTCAAACTGTGCAAGCCTAAAGAAGCTGAAAATCAATGCACTTTTAAAGTCATTAGAGATCATAAGTGAAATAAGTCTGTGTGGCTGTAGCTAAGCTTTTAGTGTGCTGTGGTATTATTATAAAATCAGCCTGAATCTGCATTAATTTCACAGTCTTTTTCTCTAAGAAGCCCAAGGGTGCGTGATGAATAAAATGTAAATTTGAGAAGTGTTTTTATTAGTGAAGAGGCCGATGAGCCATGCAGCTGAAGCGCTGACCTGCATGGTGGCCAGTGCTGGTACAAGGAGTGGCACCGGGCACTAGAGAGACCCATTACGTTACAGCACGAGAAGAAATAGGCACGGAAAATCTTACAGGCCTCGCAGCAGACGTTCAGAGAAATGTATATCGTCTTGCGTATGTGAGCGTTTAGGTCAAGCCTCTGATACATTTCAGAAATTCACAGCTCTCAAAAGTCGTGAAGATTTTATATAAGCAGAAATTCCGATGCAGATTTCAAAATGTTTACTTTATGTGCACTGTTGAATATTCTCAGAGTAATAGAGCATTTGTTTTTGTCAATAATTAATAATGACTAAATCGTTTGTAACGGATTTGGTATGTTTGTTTGCATTTGAATGGCATCAACTTGTATTTATATATATATATTTTTAACTACCCAGAAGGGATTAGATATATTTATTTGCTGACATTTTGAGCTCTCGAGACTTATTTGCTAATTTGCCCTTGGTGTGAGGATTTTCTCATTTGCTTCTTCAAAAATCAGCGAAGAAATTTGAAACACAAAGCCCTCATGTGTGGATGCCCTCCATAAAGATCATCAGCCAAGGAGAAAATGGAAAAGAACAACTTTTTATTTTAGAAAATGCAAACTAGATTTTGCTGATTTCAGACCCTGTGGCTAAAAACAGCACCCAACTTCCTCCCCTAGTTTCCATTTAAAAAATAAACTAATAAATAAGTCTTTCTGCTTTGGTCAGATTAGCAAGTCAGCACTGTGCATAAAAAGCAAAATAAGATAAGAACCAAAGAGAGAAGTTGTTGATTTTCATGTACTACTGAGAACAGTGTCGTCTTGTGGCCGTTCTCGTAGACTGTGTTGGTTTAACAAGCGTCCAACCCTTTTGTCTTGTTGTTTTTGTCTTTCCTGCTCCCTGTCCCCCTGTTTCCCACAGGCTGTGCGTTTGTCACATTTTCTACAAGGGCAATGGCACAGAATGCAATCAAAGCCATGCATCAGTCTCAGACCATGGAGGTACTGTATCATCTGCCCTTTCTTTGTTTTCTTTGTGCAAATGATGGGGAATGGTAAAGCAATTCTCTCCTGTGTGGATTGTTCACATGACAATCACAGATTTAAACTTTCACCGTCTCGATTTCCATTCATTCATTCTCATTCTCTCTCTCGCTCTTGCTCTCTCTCTCTCTTGCTCTCATTCTCACTCTCGCCCTCTGCATTTTTCCCTTAATGACTTGAAATGCATCCAGTAAAACCTTCCACCTGCTCTACAGCTGTCCTTTGAGCCTTTTATTCAGCGGCCCAGGTCCTGAGATGTAAAGTCATGATGCACTTTAAGCCGAGTGTCTTTCTGGGCCTAAAGGATCCGATACATTCCCCACTCCAGGGTCGGTGTGGGTGGAACGGAAACAGCCCCATCCCAAATTGCTGCTCCCCCTGTGCTAAGTCATAGGGTGCTGCTGCTGCTTTTTTTTTCTTTAAACATGGGGTCAAGTTCTTTTCAGTCTAGTCAAACAATTATGTTTTTGCATGAAGAATGTTGGAGAAAGTTAATACTTCTCCCACTTCATTTAACAGTAAAAATGCAAACGTACAAGAGTCCCCTGAAACATTAGATTTGTCTCCTCACAGAAAGTGAGCAATAACAAAGAAACATAAAGGCTCAAATGTGGTCTCTTAATGAGAGATCGTGACTTCCGAAGAAGACACGTTCACTGGGGGGATTGTACACCCATAAACGCAGATAGATGGCTCTGTACTTTTAGTCTGTGATTTGGGTCATGGCCTTTCAGAATTTTGCACAAAAGCATTCCAAGAGTGATATGCTGTTACTTATTCTGTATTGTCTGATAGAACCATTGGGAGTGCATGTTCTGCTGTATTACGTACACTGTATCTTTGTGTATGGGTGATCTTCTCTGGAGGTGGCCTTGTGGTGTTATCTGAAGCTATGTTTTCATATTTTGGAAAAAAAAGATGATTTCCCTTTTATTTAATATGCAAAAAACGTTGTTATTGATTGTTTGAGCTTCTCTTTTACCCCCATTTTGTTGGGGTTTTACTTTTCGTTTGTTTGTTTTTGTTTGTTTTTTGCAATGCTGCATCTCCCAAAGCATGCTGGGAGCTAAGTGATCCTTACGCGTCATGTTTTGTGGGCAACTTTTTTTTCCTTAGTGGATCAAAAGGTGGGTGCAAAGGGGGGAAGGAGTGTGCATGGCATTGTCATTAAGTGTTTACTGTACTTTTCTGAGTTGTGATATCAGCATTGCAAAGGCTACTGTCTTTTTCGATCATTCATTTTGACTTTGATATTCCTAACGTATCTTATATAATCAATGTGTTTTCCTTTCAGTGCAATGCATTTTTAAGGCACTCACACACACACACACCCCCCCACCTGAAGGCAGACTCAGGTGAAAATCAGCCATGATAGGAATTGATAAGCAGGATTTGAAATATGTAGGAATCCAGGCTTGTAGGATATGCCATTTCACATGTGACCATGTTTCGGCTCCCTTTCTCTGAACTTGGGCCGTCCCGTGACTGGGGGTCAACCTGATTTGCAGCCACATTTGAGTTTGAAGATTAAGATGAAAGTGCTGTTAGGGGGGAAAAAGGGCATATATTTATATTTATACATGTGTTTCATTCTTAACTATTTTTCCTGTAATTTAGTAGTTTGTACCCAAATTGGTCTCCCCTTGGATAACTGTTCCCCTAAATTCTTTCAACTCTGTTAGAAACACCACCACCCCTGCTCCTTCCTTGGACCCCCCGCCCCCAATACTGTTCACAGAGCCACGGAGAATGCTGATGGGTCCGCGCTCTCCTGTGTCACTGTAGAGGGAGCACTCAAGATCGCACGGCAGAGCTGGGTGTGAACCAAAACCAAGAAGATAACAGGCTCTCACATTGGGATGAATATGCTAGAGGAATGGGCGAATTCACTGATCAAGAAACCGTGATCCTTTCTCATTAATATCTCTATTATTAAAAAGTCAGATTTGGTGCACTTGTTTTTCAAACTGGACATCCACACTTAAGCAAAGGGGCCCTCAGACACTTAGATTTCTTATTTAGCTTTTTAAAATTGACATTTAAATGGGAGATTATATCTTATGCAGTCACATTATAATTGTATGCCTGTTTGGTTTTTTTAACTAATCACATTATTTTCAGGACTCTGGCATACATCTTTAACCAAGATATATTATCTAATTCAAAATGATGTGAATATTAAAAGAACAAGGTCTTAGAAACAATTTCCTATTGTGCCTTTTACCTCTTCGCTTTCCTGCATCCTACCCCCTACCCTGTTTTTTTGGTTTTTGTTTTTTTTTTTTTTCTCTCTCTCTCTCTCATGGTTTAAATAGTCATTTTTAAAGCCATAATCATTGGCCTAATTTTCTGCTTTTATATCATTTTTTTAGCATTTAAGGAAGAACAGATAAATGTACTGTTAGGAAGAGATGCTGTAATTGGTTATAGCACAAATTTGATGCAATAGTAACAACGCTTTTCCAAGCAAAACCCCTTTTCTATATAATTTTTGTCTTCAGAATGTTTTGCTCTCCTTAAAGTGATGAAGTGCTGAAACACACAGCAGATGAAAGAATGAATGATAGATATTTTCCATTTCCATTTTTTACATAATGGAAATATTACTTTTGTGCATTTTTCCTGACATTTAATATTCTGTGCGTTGACTCCGCCTACCAGAGCTGAAAACTGCTGGACTGGAAGTCTCACACCAAAACAGTCACCTCGTTTTTCCCACCCTTTTTTTTTTTTTTTAACAGACACGATCTCCTCATGTATTCGTAGCTACATCCCCAGTAACTACCCAAGGTGATAAGAAAAAAAACAGACATTCAAGTTTGTTTTCTAGAAGAGAGAAAAATGACCCAAAGAGGATGGAATGGAAAAGCTCATTTAAATAGGAATATAACATTTCTGAGAGGAGAGAGAGAGGTCTATTATCATGCTGAGTTTCAATAACAAGTTTTTATTTAATCACTCGGGTAAAATTACTTCTTTATACCTCAGCAAAATGCAGCAGTTTTAACTATGATGAAGTAGGCAGGCAAGTCCCACTAGGAAGGAGGAAAAGTTGGTGAGGGCGGGGTGGGCTTCTACCAAGGACCGACCACGTGGCAGGTGTTCGCAGGTGCTCCGGAGCGGCCTTTGCACTTGAAGTGTTAGGCCGTCATTTGCCCTGATAATCTTGGCTACCTCAAAAATGAATTCCATGACCTTTGACCATTTCTTTCTCACTACCCCTTCTCCTTGCCTTTTAAAGGAAACTAAAACCGAAAGAAGCTGCTAAAACAGTGAGGTTCGTTAGGGAGGAAAGCCAAGCAGAGGCCTCCTCCTGCCATTTGAGATCCATCCTCTTTGACTAGAACGTGCTTCTGGGGTTTTCTTTCTGTCTTTTTTTTTTTTTTTTTTTTTTTTGGTTAGCAAAAGCTCCGGGGCTTGCAGGTAGAGCAGAGGCAGCATGGAAGGAGGAAGAGAGCCCTTCTGAAAGCATGGCGACGGTGGCTTTGTGGAACACCCATGTTCTCCGAATAGCCCCTCCCTTCCTCCACATGACTCAATGAAGCCCCCTTCTCCCTATGATTGCTGGGCTGATGTGATTCCCACAATCCCACAGTGCAAACATGCCTAACTGAACACTGGAAAGAGTGAAAAATATGCAGAGGAGGGACAGCTTCGTGCCCGTTGCATCCCTCCCCCCTGTCCTCTGCCCACCTGCGGGAACGGGCAGACATGCAAAGCCAAGTCTGTCTTTAAGGCGAGCGATCCGCGAAGCTAACTTGAGAACGCTTTAACTGGTCTGTTGTCTCTGAGGCCCTGCAAGGTGGAAGGAAGACACGGGACGAGGAGGAGAGGCAGTTAATAATCAGAGCAAGAAAGCACATGGCCGCACCGACCCCCGGGCCCCCCACAGAACCCAGTGCCGGTGTCTGGAATTTTCTGTGGATGGTACAGTTCAGAGAAGAAGAAGGAGTATCCCACCGTGGCAGACCATTTCAGACCGTCCCGTGTGCTCCGGGCTAGATCAGAGAGTAGTTCCGGTGCCGACCGCGTGCGCGAGGGGTCCAGCCAGCCTGTAACCCCCTCTCCGCTTTCCGATGTGTCTGACCACAGGGCTGCTCTTCACCTATCGTGGTGAAGTTCGCGGACACTCAGAAGGACAAAGAGCAAAGGCGCCTGCAGCAGCAGCTGGCCCAGCAGATGCAGCAGCTCAACACTGCCACCTGGGGAAACCTGACCGGGCTGGGCGGGCTCACCCCGCAGTACCTGGCGGTAAGTGCTGGCGCCCGGCGGCCCTCCGGGAGGCTTGTGCCCCCCGGCCCCACCTTTCCCCCAAGTGCACGTCCAGGAATGCCTTTCGGGCCACGTGGAGTCTCAGGAAGTCCCTGAGGTGAGCATCTATGCAGACTGTTATTCCGAGTTAAATGGGTTAGCCTAAGATCGGCCTCACTGAGCTCCTGCCTGGTGCAGGCTGGGCTGAGTTCCACAGGCCACCGGGTCCCACTCGCCAGTGTCTGGGAGGCATCCTGGAGCCTTGCGTGTGGACAGCCAGTCTGCCTGACAGCTGACCCAGCCTCACGCGGGCAGCTGTGCCAGAGACCCCATCAGGCGAGTGCGTGGCCCGGCAGGACCTCAGCTGAAACTTCTCTTCTGTGATCCTGGTCTTCCCAGGGGAACTGTGTTGATGAAATCAAATGCTTCCTACTTCATCTACTTGAAACCAGCAAAATTAGATAATATTTCAGGCCGAACGCGCCCAGCTCTTACAAGCCCGTCTTACGTTCCTTGGCGCTGCCCATTTTACTATCAGCGTCTTCATTGAAATACAATGACCAGAATTTAAGACAGTTCCCTAGTGAGATCTGCTCAGGGCAGAACAGTAACCCCAGTGTGGGCTTGAAAGCATCTGACTCTCGACAGCTTGAGGAGTGGCGTTTGCAGCCACCGTGGCAGAGTGGCCTGGAAGGTGGTGACAATCCCGAGTTTTTATTTTCCCTTGAGCTACCTCTAAGCCGTGTGCCTCTAGTCCATATTTCTGCCATGGAATGTAAGTGCTGGGCTTCACGTTTGTTAATGCAATTGCACATTGTGAGTTCGGGCCTTCCGTTCCAGCCTCAGAGAGAGCGTGTGTGTGCGTGTGCATGCACGTGTTGTGTCCTGATTCTGTCATTTCACCTCCTCACAGCCCCTCTCAGGATGGTGTCATCCACCGCTTTCCTTTGTAGCAGAAGCTGTGTTGTGTGTAAGGTGATCTTCCCTCTCATCTGAAAGGTGGGACTGTCCTGCTTCTAGTACGGTGAGGGAAAGGGAGGCCCCGTCTCCTCCAGCCTAGGTATCAGCTGCTGACGGGCATTGGGATTTCCACCCACATGACTCCAGCTTGCTGTGCCACCTCTCTGAGAACCCCAGGGTGCATGTGAGTCACTGTCATCGTTGTCCATACCGCGCCCTAGTGCCTGTGGGGCCTGGCGTGTACGAGCTCTTCAGAGCATGCGTGGCTAGCGAGTGGGAAGCGTGTTCCTTCTTTATCTGAGGCAGTGACCAAAGCACTGGCAGCCTCCCCACCTCTGAGAGGTTTTGTCAGCTGTCTTGTTGGAATCACTATGTATTCTGCCATCTTTTTCCTGACCTGCCAGTCTAAAAACTGTGTTAAAAAAAAAAAAAAA
>CAUYQG010015022.1:0-10746 GCA_963574415.1 Tarsius wallacei | reverse complement strand
ACACCTGGCTGATTTTTTGATTTATTGTAGAGATGAGGTCTCGCTTGCCCAGGCGGGTCTCGAACCCGCGGGCTCAGGCAATCCACTCACCTCAGCCTCCCAAAGGCGCGGGATTACAGGCTGAGCCACCGAGCCCGGCTCTCATCTGTATGTTTTTAAAGACATGTTTAAATCATGTTTAGATTAAAAATAGAAAGAATACATTTTGTAGTTATAGCATGTGTAGAAAAATATATAATGAGTATGGAATAAAGAATAGGAGAGTGGTACTTGAATACATACAGTTGAAACGTTTTAATACTGTTTGTAAATTAATAGACTTCTCCTTGAAGATAAGCTGTGATACATTACAGATACATATTATAATCTCCAGACTATCCAATAAACATACCCCACACACACATAAACACACAAGCATATCTAAAACACTAACATGGGAGATGTAATAGAGTGTGCTACAAACTACTTCATCTCCATCCTTAAACTACTTCATCTCCACTACTTCATCTCCACCTTTAAAAGCAACGAAGAAGAAACAAGAACAAAAAGCAGGTGACACAATAGAGAATAACCACTAATAGGGTACATTTTAAACAAATCAATCACTTTATAAAATATGAATAAACTAAACACCGCAAGTAAAAAATCAGAAATGGTCTCACTGAACATAAAAGCAATGCCCAATTGTGTGCTGACTACAAGAAACACACATTAAATCCTAAGACACATGTAGACTGACAATGAATGTATAGAAAAATAATGAAAATACTAAGCATAAGGTAACATGAATATGTTATAACAACACAATAAACATCAAAAGGAAAATAATTCCAAAAGATAAAGAAAAGTATTTCATAATGCTTAAAGAATAAATTCATCAAAAGATAATTACTTTAGTATATTCACCTAATAACAAACTTCAAGATCCTTTAAGCAAAATGAAAAAGAGTGGAAGGAAAAGTAAAGAAGTTCATAAAAATAGCTGTAGATATCAATAATTACTTCTCAGTGATTGTTAGATCAACTCAACAGAAAACCAGTAAAGGTGTAAAAGACCCAATACCATTATCATAAAACTTGACTTACTTGACATCTATAAAAAACTACATTCAACAAGTACAGAATATAGGTTCTTTTCAGGTACACTAGACCAATCAGAAAGATAGACTATGTATAGGCCATAAAACAAGTCTAAATTAATTTAAGAGGATTTAAATCGTGTAGAATATGTTCCCTGACTGAAACTGGAGCAAAAGAAACCAGACACTAAAGAGTACATTTATGACACACTCTCTCTCCCTCTCTCGCTCTCGCTCTCTCGTTGTCTCTCTGTGTCTCTCTCTGTGTCTCTCTCTCTCCACATATATGTATGTATAGATACACATCACATATACATGTACACATATATATATATATGTTGAAACTTAATCTTCAATTTAATGGTATTTGCAGGCGAGGTCTTTGGGTAGTGATCTGAGCTCCCTCATTAATGAAATTAGTGTCCTAATAAGGACTCCAGATAACTCCCTTGTCTCTTCTGCTATGTGAGGTTACACTCACAAGATAGTTATCTATGAACTAGAAAGCGGTTCCTCACCAAACAACAAATCTGTGACTTTGTTTTTTATCTTGGCCTTCCCACATATATATATATATATATGCATATATGTATATATATAAAGTTAAAAACAGGCAAATCTAATATCTGTTGGTAGATATCAGATTTGATTTTGTTTGAGGGAATGGAGGAGTCCTGGCCTATAAAGAATGAAAATGTAGCTTTCTGTGGCAATATAGGTTACCCAGTTGTATATATTTGTCAGATAAAAAGCTATATTTCCCATTAAAGAAATATCAGGTGCCAGAATAAACACTGAGGCAGTAATTTTCTTGTATGAAAGAAGTGGCAGTGGTGTAAAATGATCCTATGCTTTTTGATAAGAGGAACCTGGAAAGTTGTGTCAGAAGAAGGGAGTAATAAAATATATTTTTTGGTCTCACGCTTACACCACAACCCTCTTCAATCCTTAAAGAATTTCTGAATCCACTGGAGATGGTAATTTTGTGTAAATGTGGCCATGCATGTTGAGTAAATATGTTGCTTTAGTTATATACTTTTAGGTGTTACCACTTATGGTCTCCTAGAAACCAACTAGGATATCCATACTTTTAAATTTGTGTTCTCATTTACCATTTTTCCTAAGTTTAAAACAGATTCCTCTCTCATCTTCTAGTACTATCTTTCTCATAACACTTAAATACCCCTTGATAATCCCTTTTTATATATTGTTTATTAGGAATTGTTCACTGAATATGTAATAATTTGAGTACATTTATATCTGCTTTTTGAAATTTGATACAGTGCCTCTGCCACTTATGTTATTTCCACTTTTGACATTGAAGTGATTAAAAAAGAGTGTCTCATTGTAGAGTAGCATTCAAGTTAGAACTTGAAAAATAAATAGCTTACTACATATGTTGTTGAGAAATTAATGCAGGAATATTTTAGGTGGAGAGAAAGGCATGTGCCAAAGAAGAGATATTTTTAAAAAGCAATCTCAGAGTGTGTTATAGACTGAGTGTCGCTGTCTTTCTATCCCAAAAGTCGTATGTTGAAACTTAATCTTGAATTTAATGGCATTTGCAGGTGAGGTCTTTGGGTAGTGATCTGAGCTCCCTCATTAATGAAATTAGTGCTCTTATATAGACTCCAGATAACTCCCTTATCTCTTCTACCATGTGAGGTTACAGTGACAAGATAGTCACCAATGAATTGGGAAGCAGTTCCTCACCAAAAAACAAATCTGTGACTTTTTTTTATCTTGTCCTTCCCATTTTCCAGAACTGTGAAACATAAATTTATGCTGTTTATAAGCCACTTAGCCCTGTGGTATTCCGTTACAGCAGTTTGAATGATCTAAGGTAGCATGTTTATGTAATAAAAGTGAGGTCCCCAAACAAACCTGAATTTATTTATACAAAAATTGTGTATTTATCCTTACATGTTTAAACTTCAGTCACTTTCAAAGTATTCTCCATTTGATAGAATACCCCTATTGAGATAACTTTTCCACAGCTCAAAACGGTTTTTAAACTTGTCCATTTTGATGCTTTTTAGTGCTTCTGATTTTTTTGTTTTGTTTGTTTGTTTCATATCTTCCAGGTTGGCAAAACATTTCCCTTTGAGAACTTTTCATCTGGGAAAACAAACAGTCACTTGGGGTGAGATCAGGGGAATAGGGAGGGTGGGGTACTGGAGTCATGTCATGCCATTTTTGGTAAAAAACTGCTGACCACTCAGCACAGTGTAGGCAGGTGCACTGTCATGGTGGAAGGACCAGTCACCTGTTTGCCACAACTTGAGATGTTTCTCCTACAAATCGTGATGCAATTTTCTCAAAACTTCTGGATAAAAATTTTGGTTAACTGTTTGATCCAGAAGAACAAATTCTGAGTGTACTACAAGGGTCCTGCCCTCCAAAAGATAATTCAATATTTTTGCTGTCCTCCCTCGTACAGTGAATTAATATATTTTTCTGGATAAGGGAGGTTAAGACCAAGCATAGATGATGATGTGCAAAGATCATCTGAGTTAGTGGTGTGCTACTAAATGTTTAACAACTGGCACTAGGAGTGGGAGTGAAGTTAGGAATCACTGATTTGTAGCATTTGCTAATTTCCACCATGGGTTAATATTAAGGTAGCTTTGTGCCTTCAATGGACAAGGAATTGGAAGGAGACGTGTACCATCAGCTCTTGAAAGTTAGTGTGAGCCATTTTTGGCATGTTCCTGGTTAATGTCACTTCATGAAGTCCTTCTTACAAGGAAAAGTCACTATCTCGGTACCTAAAATAAGGGATTCTTATTTCCTAACGCATACAACCTTACCCGAGACATTACTGGACACTTCACGACTGCTCTGAGATGTATTAGTCACTGTCATATTATGTGGATAGCTTCAATTCAATTTACTTTCATTATTTAATTCATCTCCTCACTAGGGAGAATGTCTATAAAATATAAACAGTTTCTTCTGTATTTTCCTTTCAGATAAGGACCCCATTATAGACTGTATCCTTCAAAAATAAAGAGTACATTATTGGGGTCAGAATGTTTTTGTATATTTAAATAAAGGATCTAAGAACTATTCTGATGAGAAAAAGGCAATTACTGTAGTTAAGTAATAATAGTTTCTAAGAATTATTGAATTTAAATCAATATTTATAGTATTATTAGACTTCAATAACTTTTAAGAATTATTCTGCTCAGTAATAACGATCAGTTCTTAATGATGAAGACTTAACCTCTGGTTCCTGTGAGCATGCCCTTATTTGGCTCCTTGCAGATATAATCAAATTAAAATCAGGTCATTAAGGTAAGCCCTAATCCTGTATGATTAGTATCCTTCTAAGAAAATGAGAACAGATACAGACACAAACACATACAGTGAGTTATGCTTCCACAAAGGAACATCTGGAGCAACCAGAAGCTGGTAAAAGACAAAAAGGATCCCCCAGAGAGGTTTCTGAGGAAGTGTGGCCTTTCCAGCACCCTGATTTTATACTTCTAACCTACTGAACTATTACAGAATAAATTTTTGTTTTATTAAGCCTCTAAGTTTGTGGTACTGTTTTTATAGCAGCCTTAAGAAACCACAGATAGCAAAGTCCCTTTAGACCTTAATAAAGTTAAATTTTAGATCTCTGATAACCAAGTTATGTGGATTTCCCTACCATGCACAAGACAACTTTTATGGGAAGATGTCTCTTGAGGCTTCATTCCTTTAGGGTTGTTAATAAGACATTAGAATTATTTGCCCAAACGTATCAACTTTCTAAGCAGTGGGTATCTAAGATGAAGAAGACATACTCCAATATGGAAAGGATGAATAAGCCATGTAGTTGGGATTCCCGGCAAGAATATTATTTCATCTTGACTAGCACCTTCGTGCGCATTTATTGTATAGTGAGAACACTAGTGACCAGGATAGCTCTATACCTTCTATAATTTGTAACTTATAATTAGATTTCCCATCTCATTGACTAAAATCTCATATTATCAACATGGTGACCAAAACTAAATACAATTCAAATATTGTTACTTTACTTCATAAAACATATGGAACTCAATGTCTTTATTTGTTTGTTTTCTGGAGTTAATTACAACTGTTTTGGATTTGTAAAGGCTACGGTTTCCAACTGCGCAATTCAACTTCCTAACAATGGTTTAAGCGTGGATTCCTACTGTTCAGTTTGCTATCTTTCTGCTTTTTCTTGACCAAAATTCAAACTTTACTTGACCTCATTTCGTTCCTTTCACTCCCTTTCTGTGCATGCCTATGTTCTTAAGTTATTTTTGTATCTTTCATTCTGCACATCAAGATGGAAAACACACCAAATGACAGCCTCTGATCATGACCCTCTCCACCTTCTCTATAAGTGTTTCTGTGTTCATCACAGTAATCACTCTCATTGTGTTGGTTTTCTTCTCCTTAAAAGTACTGAAAATACCTATAATAATTCCTTTTTTTTTTTTAGTTGGAATCTCACTTTGTCGCTCAGGCAAAAGTGAAGTGGCACTCTCACAGCCACCACAGCCTCAACCTGCTGGGCTTAGACAATCCTTCTGCCTCAGCCTTCCAAGTAGCTGGAACTACAGGCATGTGCCACCATGCTCAGCTAATTATTTTTAATTATTGTAGAGATGAGTTCTCTCCAAGTTACCCAGGCTGGTCTCGAATCCGTGGGCTCACGCGGTCTCACCTCAGCCTCCCAAAGTGCTAGGATTATAGGCATGAGCCATCGCTCCTGGCCCCCTACAGTAATTTTTAAATAATATCAATATTTTATGAAACAGAGAAAATGGAGAATTCACCCTACTAACATTCATTTGCAGGAAAACACAAAAATCAGGCTATGTTGACATTATCATTAAAAATATGGCTACATGTTTGTTTCATTTATGTGTAATAGCTGACTGCATTTGACAGTCTTAATATTCTTTAAATATATTATTTTTGTAATTAAAAAAAATTTAATTGACATATTGCAGTTGTCTATCTTCATGGGGTTCGATTTGATATTTTGATATTTTTATGTGAAATTATTTGCCATTATTAAAAAAGAAAAAAGCTCTAATAAAAAGAAATTATAATATGTGACTGAGTAGATTATATAATTTGTAGTTGTCATACATATTGAATCTATTTTTAAGCACTATTTTTGCTTCTGGTATGCACTGTTGTATTTTTGCACAGACTACTAGTAGTCTTTTTAATTCATGGTGATTTTTTAAATAATTTAATAAATGTTGCCTTGATATGACCAAAATCACTATTGTGGTTCACATTGTAATTTTCAAGTGTGGAATTCAAGAATTCATGACAAATTAGCACAATTTTCTGAGGTGCTAAATAAATTACTTATTACCTTTAATTACATGCACATGAAAACACCCTACTGTTCTTATCTTACAAATCCATGCAATTTTAGAAATGTTGCTCTTTGCTCATGTAGACTTTCATCCTATAATACTTTTCCCCAGATACAGAAATAATATTCATCCCTAATAGCTTCTGCATATTTGTGTTATCACCTTCAGTAATAAAGGCAAAAAGCTCACACTCACACACACACACACACACACACTCACACATACCAGTATTTTTTGAGATCTTAGCACATACCAAACATTATAATAGACATGCTTATAATCAGTCATTTCATTAATTCCCACAAAAGCCCCAAGCGATTATTTCTTCACCTTAAAGAAGAAATAGAAACTCAAATAAGTTAAGTTACTTGCCCAAATTTGCAGAGCCAATTCATGGGGAAAACAACATTCATTCCAATCTTGCCTATCTTCAAAGTATGTGTTCTTTCCACTCTTCAATATGTTGCCTGTAAAGTCCTATTCTCATACCATGAAAAAGAAAGATGATTTCCCCTTATGTTATGTTAAATGGATTCAAGTAAATAATTGCCTCACCTTGTTCTAGGCACTGGTGAGATATCAAGATGGACTTTATCACCATCCTCCACAAGATAGAGAAAGCAAGTTATTCATCTAGTGATCTTGGCTCCATAGCTAGGATGACCAACTTCCCAAGTTTGGTTGGAACTGTTCTAATTGTAGCACTAATGTTTCTTGTCCAAAGATACCCAGTCTGAAGCAAACTGGAAGAGTCTGAACAAATCTGCACAGTAGAAATACCTTGGAATATCTTTCATATATTTTTAATACTCACAACCTGACTAATTGAATACAGTGGTTGGAACCAAACTTTAATATTTTAAGCAGGTTGCTAGAGTTAGAACACATTGGCATCACATACATACTGATTAGAAAAGCAAATATTACCCTTGAACTACTAAATCAAAAATTCTGGAAGTAGAACCCAGCAACCTGTGTTTTCAACAAGCCTTCCAGGTAATTCTGATGCAAACTCAAGTTTGATAATCAATGCTGTAATAAATGATAAGAATACACCTGTCCCTAACAATATCTCAAGTGCAGTTTTCTGCAAACACTGCTGTGGTGAGTCTACAGTTGCATGGCTGATTTCTTTTGTCTTCTCCTACAGAACATGTGAGTTGCTTTTTGACTTATTGCCCTGCACCTTGAATAAGGGTAATGATAGCACTGTGAAATACTTGCAAATTAAGAAAAACTTCATACATTTCATTGCATCTCAGAATTGTTTTTTCAATGAAATACCCATAAGGTAGAGGTGAGTGAAAGCACATCCCTTCAGGACTCCTGGAAATGTTGCCTGAAGCAGCCCACTATAAGAACAGAAAGTTATTGAAGCTTCATATTTTACCCTACATATTCATGTGGGATTTTTCATTCTACGTCTTAATATATCCATGTTTGTTTTATTATAAAAATAACTTCCATCAAATTTCAAGTAAATTTCACTGTCCAAGAAGACATTTGTCTCAAGTTTGTTATCCTTTGACTTTTTGATTTGTGGCCATGAGGTCCACAGTTCTATCTGCAAAGAATGAGAGATATTACCCCATTTAATTTTCACAGCAACTATGTGAAGTATTAAACCCTACCATTACTTTAGAGTAGATTGATGCTCTGAAAGGCCATGTAGTGTTCTAACAGTCATGCAGTAGAAGAATGCCTGACTCAGGTTTGCTTGGCTAAAGGTGTACTCTCTATATTAAGGTATATATTTAAATCAGTTTTGGGACAGTAAACTCTTAAAGGACAAGGGTACTATTTTATTTTTCTACCCCCCATATAGTATTTCATACAATACCATATATATATACATATACAATATACTATCTAATATGTGTGTGTGTGCATGTGTGTGTGTTTGTATGAATATCGAGAGAGAGACAAGACAAAGAGACAGAGATAATAAAAGCCTGCTACTGATTTTAAAACTTGAATGTTGCCTTTTTATTCCCTTTCACACTGAAAGTTACAAAGATACAATATTTTGAAGGATATTTTGAGCTCCACAGACAGTGGATAAAATGGTTAAAATACAAAACACAAAACGCAGATCATGAGTTTTGACAATATTATGTTAGGACTTACAAATACAGTGGGTCCTCTGTAGCATGGTGTCCACAATTCTGGATTCAAAGAGCAGGAGATACAAAATATTTAGAAAAACACAATAAAAATAATACAGTATAATAACTATTTACACAGCATCTAAATTTCATTAGGTGTAATCTAGAGATGATTTAAAGTACAGGTATATTTAGCTTTACTGTGCTCCAAAAATATTGTTTTTTATTTTATTTTACTTTATTTTATTTTATTTTAGTGACGTGGGGTACAATTAAGGGGAAAGTATACAAACACTGATTATGCAGATACCCTTGTTAATGAGTTACCCCTCCCTCCCCTGGCAGTTTCCCTCAACTGCCAATCCCACCTCCCCCTTCTCTGTGAGTTTCCCACTACTGTCAATCCCTTTCTTACAGTATTATGATAGCTACTCAAGGTCGGTTTATAAGTGAGAACATATGGTAATCTATTCTTTGTTTTTGTGATAGATCACTGAGCATGATAGACTTTAAATCCATTCACATAGCTGCAAAGTCCATGTTTATCCTTCTTTATGGCTGCATAATATTCCATTGTGTATATACCACATTTTTTATCCAGTTCAGCTTCAATGGGCAGCATGGTTGTTTCCATGTTTTTGCTATCGAGAATAGAGCTGTAACAAACATACTTGTGCAGGTATCTTTTTTGTAGAATGACTTGTGTTCCTCTGGGTATATTCCCAGTAGGGGAATTACTGGGTCATTTGGAAGGTCAATTTCTAGTTCTTTCAGAAATCGCCACACTGTCTTCCAAAGAGGCTATACTAGTTTGCATTCCCACCAGCAGTGTATAAGCATTCCTTTCTCTCCATATCCTCACCAGCAACTGTTGCTGTTTTTGTTTTTGTTTTTGTTTTTTATTAATGATGATGATTCTTACAGGGGTTAGGTGGTATCTCAATGTGGTTTTGATTTGCATTTCTCTGATGATGGGTGAGGCTGAGAAATTTTTCATATGTCTGTTGGCTGACCATATATCTTCTTTTGAGACGTGTCTATTCAAGTCTTTTGCACACTTTTTAAAGGAGCTAGTTTTTTGCTTTTTTGTTTTTTTCCCTTTCGGCGTGTTTGAGTTCCTTGTAGATCCTAGATGTTTGGCCTTTGATAGATAAACAGTTGGCAAATATATTTTCCCATTCTGTGGGCTGTCTCTCTGCTCTCTTGATAGTTATTTGTGCTTTGCAGAAGCTTGTTAATTTGATGAGGTCCCACTTGTTTATTTTATTTCTTAAGATATTGGCCTTTATGGTTCTGAATAAAAATTGGTTCCCAGTCCAAATTTTCATAAGGGTGTCTCCTGCGTTTTCTAGGATTCTTATAGTTTAAGGTTTTACATTCCAGTCTTTGATCCATGTAGAGTTAATTTTGGTGTATGGTGATAGTTAGGGGTCCTGTTTAAATCTTCTGCATATGATCAGCCAGTTTTCCTAGCACCATTTACTAAATAGATTCTCCTTTCCCCAGTTGTTGTTGGAGGCTTTGTCAAAGATGAGTTGGTTAAGGAATTAAGGCTTTGCTTCCAAAAACTCTATCCTGTTCCATTGGTTTAGGTGCCTGTTCTTGTACCAATACCAGGCTGTTTTGATTACTGTAGCCTTACAGTAAAGTTTGAAGTCTGGAAGTGTGATACCTCCAGCTTTATTTCTTTTGTTAAGGACTGTTTTGGCTATTCGTGGTCGTTTATGTTTCCATATGAATTTCTGTATTGTCATTTCCAGGTCTGAGGAGAATGATGTTGGTAACTTAATGGGTATTATGTTGAATCTGTAGATTGCCTTTGGTAAGATGGACATCTTAACAATGTTGATTCTTCTTATTCATGAGCATGGAATATTTTTTCCATTTGTTTGTGTCTTCTTGGATTTCTTTGATCAATGTTTTGTAATTATCATTGTAAAAGTCTTTCACTTCTATGTTTAGGAAGATGCCGAGATATTTCATTTTATTTGTGTGGCTATTGTGAATGGGATTGTGATTAAAAGTTTATGTCAGCCCTGTGTCCAGGAAGTCTATCGGTGGTGTCATTTTTTTTTTTTCAGCAACAGATGCTCACTTTGTGCTTCTGTGTTATATTTTAGTAAAACTTGCAATATCAAATTTTTTTCATTATTATTATATTTGTTTTGGTGATCTGTGATTAGTGATATTTGATGTTAATATTGTAAT